>VCAZ01000540.1:0-46266 GCA_005784505.1 Bagarius yarrelli | reverse complement strand
AAACGTTTCTCACACCTTCTAACACTACACACTATTTGCTGATTCACTTCCTCGACACAGCAAAACTAAACTACCACCCGCTGTATTACACCTACAGCAACTAAACTACACCCGCTGTATTACACCTACAGCAACTAAACTACATCCGCTGTATTACACCTACAGCAACTAAACTACATCCGCTGTATTACACTTCCTCTACACAGCAACTACAAAGCAACTAAACTACACCCGCTGTATTACACCTACAGCAAACTAAACTACATCCGCTGTATTACACTTCCTCTACATACAGCAATTAACCTACACACTGTAATACACTTCCTCTACATACAGTGGTCCCACTAAATACACGTGCACGCTGTCTGCTTACGATGTATGCTGTCCATCAAGGCCCTCTCAACAACATCACAGACTCGCAGGATTCAATCTTTTTAACGTAACATTGTCCATCAAGGCCCCCCCTCAATGAAACAAAGATTAAATCATGCATTCACTCATTTCTAGCGTCAAAACACTCGCTATACATTAACTTTAGGTTCGTTGTTGATGAGGTCAACTCTCCTAGTATATAAGCAAAAAACTGCTTACCTTATTTTAGGTGGCCACCGTTTGTGCTATCTGCCAGGAACGCCCGCAGCGACCGCCGGAACCGAACTTGCCCCTGCCAACCTCCTGGCTGGCTCACCAATTGTTGAAGGAACCACACGAGACACGGTTTTTTTGACACCAGGAAAGAGTAGGTCTTTAATAACATGCGATACTAAAAACCTGAGGCAGATTGCAGAATGTCTGTCAAACAAAGTTTACATCTGGCTTATATAGACAATTCCCACCCATTATACATTGTTCTCTCACTCTGGGACACAGGAACTCATACCTCATGTGTGACAACCTGAACTTTGCCCTTCCCCTAAACTTAAACATCCCCATCTGTTTCCTATCCAGAACCCCCTTTACATGGCAACCTATACATTCCATGGTTTCTCTAACACACATGACAATACCGCCATTATATACCACTGAATTTATACACAGGTTGATAAAATTCTACTACACTGGATGTCCAGGTGGTGCTCCAAAAACAGTGGAGCTACATTGACAATTGGAAAACTTTTAAGGGCAAAGCTGGCTTGCTAGGACGGGACAGTGTCCATCCCACTCGGGAAGGAGCCGCTCTCCTTTCTTGCAACATAGCTTATAGTCTTAGAATAGGACTAGTTATTCCTTGACTACCCAGAGCCCAGGCCAAGCAGCAGACCAAGAGACTAATCCAACCGTCTTCTAGCTACACAGAGTTGTCACTCAGGGTTTATAATATTGAGACTGTGTCTGTTTCTCAAGCTAAATAATATAAATATAGAAAAAACTCAAAAGTTCGCTTAAGTAATTTAATTAATATAGATATTCGTAATTCAGAGAATACTGAACACACAGCCTGCAGCATTGAGGATTTCATGAACTTTTTTGATAATAAAATTGCAAAGATTAGGCAGAAAATTCATGCTTTAAAACCAGACCTTTCGAATGATTCTGATGAACAACTAACCGCATCAGGTCAGAACTTAGAAAATTTTACTCCTCTTGAAAAGAACAACAAAATCTCTTCCACAAAATCATCAACTTGCGTATTAAATCCTATACCAACACACTTTCTTAAGCAGATAGTACCATCAGTATCAGAACCCCTGAACTCTTCACTCAGCAGTGGGTATGTTCCGAAATCTTTTAAATTAGCAATTATTAAACCTTTAATTAAGAAACCAGACCTTGAGCACAATGAGCTGTCGAACTACAGGCCGATATCTAACCTTCCGTTTATCTCCAAAATCCCAGAGAAGGTAGTACCGCAGCAGTTATGTTCATATTTACGAAGAAATAACATACACAAACTTTATTAATCAGAATTCAGGTCTCATCACAGCACAGAGACAGCACTGGTCAAAGTAGCAAATGACCTCTTACTAGCATCCGATCAAGCTGTGTCTCGTTGCTTATATTACTTGACCTTAGTGCGACTTTCGACACCATAGATCACGATATTCTTCTTCACAGATTAGAAAAATTTGTAGGAATTAAAGGAACAGCTCTTGCGTGGCTCAGGTCCTATTTAACCGATCGTTACCAGTTTGTAGATTTAAATGGTGATTATTCTGCATGCTCCCTTGTAAAGTATGGTGTTCCAAAGGGCTCGGTTTTAGGCCCACTTCTTTTCTCTCTTTACATGCTGCCTCTGGGAAACATAATTCGTAAGCATGATATCAGTTTCCACTGTTACGCTGATGACACACAGCTATACGTTTCATCAAGGCCTGATGCGAAAGGAGGTTTAATAAATTTGAGCGTGTGAAGGAAATAAGGGATTGGATGTTATGCAATTTCCTCCTGCTTGACCCTGACAAGATGGAGGTTCTGGTTCTAGGACCACAGGTAGCTAAAAGTAAGCTTCCTGATCACACCTTAACCCTAGACAGTCTTTCTGTTTCACCAAGTGCAAGAGTAAAAGATCTCGGTGTGATTACAGACTCCAATCTCTCATTTGAAGACCATGTCGATAATATTACCAGGATAGCGTTCTATCATCTCAGAAATATCGCTAAAATAAGAAATATCTTGTCACTTAATGATGCAGAAAAATTAGTTCATGCGTTTATTACATCCAGGCTGGATTACTGTAATGCTTTACTGTCTGGATGTTCAACTAGGTGCATTAATAAACTTCAGTTAGTCCAGAACGCAGCAGCGAGAGTCCTTACTAAAACTAAAAGATATGAGCACATCACGCCGGCCCTATCCACACTGCATTGGCTCCCAGTGAGATACCGCATTGATTTAAAATACTATTTTTAACTTATAAAGCTCTAAATGGTCTCACGCCGCAGTACCGTGCATTTTAAAAACTACAGCAGGGGGCGGAGCCTTTTCGTACAGAGCCCCAAAGCTATGGAATAGCCTCCCTATGAATGTTCGAGAATCAGACACAGTCTCAGTGGTTAAGTCCAGGTTAAAATCTTATTTATTTAATCAAGCATTTTGTATTGATTCCCCTTAGATAAAGGAGCAAATCTGGGGGACTCATGGGTGTTGAGTATTATGGTGATCTGCTATGTTTAGATTCTGTCTTCCCCTCTCTTATTGATCACGGGAGCCCTCATGTCTGCGTTTTTTCTCTGGTTCTCCTTTTAGTTATTTTGACCTAGTCAGTCTTGCCGGAGTCCATCCTTGCACTCTACATTATTCATTTAATCACTCCAAACCATGTGATTACATTGTCACTTAACTGTTTTCCTTCTTTTTTTGTCTTCCTTTCCCCTTACTCTCGCTCTCTCTCTCTCTTAGTGTTGAGCTACATATACCACAATGGAGCTGCCGGTGATCCTTACCCCATCCCCACCCCGGACCTGTCGGACCCTTACCTGTGACCTGCTCCAGTGGATGATACATCACCAGGGTGACCAGGGATGTCCCACTCTGCCATAAAAGATGTTCCAGCTGTTCTTTAAGGACTAATGATCTAAGTTGCTCACACACACACACACACACACACAATGTAACCACCTAATTCCTGCTACCTGTTTTTCACCCAAATGAGGATGGGTTCTCTGTTGAGTCTGGTTCCTCTCAAGGTTTCTTCCTATTTTTATCTCAGGGAGTTTTTCCTTGCCACCGTTGCCCTCGGCTTGCTCATCAGGGACTAACTGATTTCTGTCTCATTTTATCTCATAATCTCTTCGATTGTGTAAAGCTGCTGTGACAATCACCATTGTAAAAAGCGCTATACACTTAAGTTTTAGTCTCATTTAGACTTAGTTTACTGCCATCCATGCTTTAAGTGGCTTGAGATCGTGACAGGAGGAATAACATCAGTAGGGCAAGATGAACATTTTTATATTGCCAGTAACCTCCTCCAAAAATGAAAGTGAAACAGGCTCAAACTTGTTATAGCAGAATGTACCACTGTTGGATGGGCCACATGATGGAGGCGATTGAAAGTTCTCCAATATTCTTAATTCTATTAACAAAAAAATGAAAAAAAAATAATTTACACCTTGCAGGGGACTCAGCAAGACATATAGTGTGGGGGGGGGGATTTAGAGCAGCATTATTAGTGTTAAAAAGAACATCAGGTCTGCTACTGTTGTTCAAAATAATGCCTAAGAGATATTTTGTCTTCTAAGTCTTACAGTAATAAACACCTAGGCTATTTTTACGATTTTAAAAAACATGTGTAACTTGTGCTCAGCTCTCCTACACTCACACCTGGCAGCATGAGCAGTGTCATTTATCCAGGGTGAAGGTTTAGGTTTTAAAGGGTGTGCTATCCAGTATATTAAAGCAGGATATATTAAATAAAGATATCAACCCCTCAACATTAAAACAATTTAAACCATCTAAAAACAACTTAGTAATAATATTTACAGACCGCCTAAATATACCAAGAAGTCAGCCGCCAGCTGCTTACAGTTAAATTTTTGCTACTTAAAATACCCAACACAGACGCTCATCCAAGTTTTTGTTTTACATAAAAAGTCAAATTTGCAAGACATGGGGAAATGAGAAGATGAATGTCTCATTCGCTATTGACCTGCTTGATTCGTAGGCCGAAGGTTGCAGTGATTCACCCCGCTTCGCTTAAGATGAAGTGAGCAAAACGCTGTAGTACGGCAGAAAGTTGTTACTCTGTTAGAAAAGTTTAGGGGGCTCAAATCAACCAGGCATAAGAAGCAATCTACTTTTCACTGTAGTAATATAAACCGCTTGGGTGTTAGGAGCAGTCTTCCTTGAGTGTAGTATGCTCCGAGAGGTGATCTATTATTAAACTATGATACAGTGTAAACAGTTAAATTCCCTGCAAGTGTTTTAACACATTTTCTGTGTTCATGTTCTGTGTGTCATGAACAACACACTTAAAAGGCTGTGTTTACCCTCAAATCTCATTGTCCACAAGTGGACAAAAGGTTCAAAACACTGTATGAGGTAAGGATAATGCTCAATGTAGTGATGTTTAGGACGTAGTGTGAAATCAGGAAAGACTTCCTGCAGAATGTTTCTATGATCCTGTATCTTTGTCTGCAAATACTAAATGGATTCTTATGTAAAAACTGAGCATAGCACTAGCTTAACTATCTCGCTCAAATCCATCAGTACAGTTCATGTGGCATTGCCCTAAGTAATTATACTGCCGATAATCAATTGGAGAAGTCTAAGCAATGTAGCGTTTTCATGGCAATTGCCAGCAATATTGTTTTTTAAAGCAAAGGTCTTTGGGACAGGCTGAGGTCTCTTAACCTCGTCTGTGTGCTTGTAAATGATGCTCTTATGTTTTCTTATTTAAATACTCAAGGGTAAAGTACTTACAACTAATCATCTCCAAAATACACAGTGCTAGCTTTACAGGTACAGTCCCCTCACAATGGTCGTGCAGGACATGGATGGAGAAACTCTAGATTTTGGCTCAGAACACAGGCTCCCTGAACACGGCATTGACTAGGACCATGGCCGCCTTAAGTCCTGAGTTTAAATTCTTCCCCTGCAACATCATTAGCCTGAACTGTGTCTTGTGTGGCTGTGCAGAACCTGTAGAAATGCTCTGAAGGATGTTACAAACCCTGCTAATGCATGAGCTACAAGATTATCAGACACCACACACAAATTACTATGCTCTGAACCACCTTACCAATAGACTTAATTAATACACTATTTTGTCTAAGAGTATGAAGGTCTTTTAACAGAGGATCAATTACTCTTTCAAAGTCAAACTTCTGAATGACACTTTTGCTAGCTAAAACACATGCAAGGCTAATCTATATTTGCTGGGTACCTAATACAATGAACAAAGTTTGTGCATTTTTCCTGACATCTTAGTGGCTCACATAATGACCTTTTTGTGCTACGAATGTACATTGCAGTGTCTCCTGGTTCTAGTGTATATTGTACAGGTGTGACCACGGGGTAATTTTTTTTAACAAAGGTTTTTTTTTCTTGGAAACCACGTTTAGCTGGGGCAGTGGCACGAATATTACTGTCAGTAACAACACTAAACACTAACACTAAATCGTCCAGAATAGTTTCACTAGCTGTGATAATGTGCTTCTGTAAGATTTCTGTTACAGTCTTTTTGATAAGAGTTTGAACATGGTAAATATCTGAGTCAAATGCTCCACTCTTTTTTGATATGCCATGTCAGATACATAAAGAATAGTTTGCATCTTTAGAAATAATAATGCCAAATTACAATCATTATAGAGATATTGCAGAGGTTTGGACATTAAAAAAATGTCCATGCTTCAAACGATAATGCGTTAATAATTTTCCTTAATACATTTTTAAGACTTTCAGAGTAGTAAAGTAATCTCTGTCAATGAGCCACGTACACAGTCGGATCCAGTCAAGAAATGTATTAGCCAATCAAATGTGGAAAGGTGGAAAGGGCTGTCTAGTATTTCATTATTCATAAACATAAAATGGAATATAAAATTGTACTATTATTGTGCTTTACATGTCTCATGTTTCGCTTAATTCCCCAAATTCTTGACTTATTAAATAATATATACAACTCATGATACAGAGATATGTAAAGTGAAAACATACCTTACTGCCGTGGAAAGGACTTTTTCTGTCATTAGCCACTTTGATCCTATAGGAATAGATTTAACAAACAACATGAATAACAGCTATTATTTTAGGCCACACACATCATAACATGCTGATGTACATGGTTATATACAAAAGCGTACTATTTAAATTGCTCACTAATACAGTAGCTACTTTCCAGTCAGGCTTCTTAACACATCTGGATACAGAACACGCCATAACGCTACACATGAACTCATTATATGAACACAAATAATGATTATGTAACACATATAACTACATAAATATAATATAAATATTGTAATGTTTACAAAATAATGGTAATATGAAATCCTAAGTTGCAATGTATTTGTATTTTGTATGTGAAATTTACTTTTTTTTCCTTTTTTTTAGCTACACCTAAATCAGACAAAGTCTGCCTACAGCCAATACATCTTTTTCTTCAAGGTGATTATGTTAACTTTTGTGTTTTACACATGGTTTGATTGAACTGTATTTTCCTTTTTAAAAACTGTGGTGCTGCTGTTGATTTGTGTTGCACTATACAGAGAGCTGATTTTCCTCATGTGTTACTGCCCACATTAAGTAACAAAATGTTTCTGGAAGTAGTTAATTACAAAATTACAAATTGTAATGCATTACAATCACAATATAAACACTCAAAATTTTCATTACATATCTATAACACACTACACAATGTGTTAATGCCATTACACTGTACTTACAACTGTGACACAAAACTAAACATTATAACCTTCATAAAAATAAGATGTACTTGCCTATTATACATGTTCTAGCCAGACTTAAGTGAACCTAATAAACTGAATGTAAATGCCAGTCACTATTCTATAAAAAAGATCATTACCACAGTGAGAAAATATTTCATTAAAAAATACAACGCAGTAAACATTACATATAAGATAACTAGTCTGTGAGTCTGAAGGCTGGGATGAGCCCTTTCCTAGATGTTTTTTGAAAATGATAATATAAATTATATTGTTATACTTAGAATAGTTATTAAACAAAGTAACACTATTTCTGTCTATAATTATACCGAGAATTTGTTGAAGCTTGAGAAGGCTGTCACACAACATGAAACCTTAAAACACAGGAAAAAGAGTCCTACTTCCTTAGTTGTGACCAGACAGCGAACTGAGGTGAGTGACTGACTTAAATAAGGTGAGTTTGCTAATTAGAGAATGAAGTGCGGCTATTTGTATTCAGTATTTTGGAAAAGGTGAGCCTGGCTTGTCTGTGACAGAACCCTCCCCTTAAAAGCCTATTCCTGGGGCCCAAAGGACTCGTCGGTGTAGCAGTCTGCCTCTGCTGAATGGGGCTGGATCTTAAGCGAGGGAATCGTGAGTAGGGTAGGATTTAAAATTTCGTCCCTGGGGACCCAGGAACACTCTTCTGGAGCATAACCTTCCCAATCTACCAGGTATTCTAACAGAGTGCCTCGGCTTCGGGACCTTAACATTTTCCTCACCGTATATGCCATGCCATCCTCCAGGACCACGGGAAGAGGGGTTTCATCAGACTGCTCAGGCTCTGTGGGTGGTGGTAATGTGCCGAAAGCTTAAGTTCTTAGGTCATCCATTACATGTCAGGATAAGATAAACTAGAGTTTATTTGTGAATAGAGCATGAGGCACATTCTCCAAAATTAATGTCTATCACCTGGCTTAGCAAGTTGTATGCAAGTGGCTAAGGAACTATTATTTTGTTCTGAGCCAGACAAAATTAATATTAGCAAACCCTAAAAGTCTAAAATTATGATCAACAGCTAATTGAAGTTATTTACTAAAATTGTAACATATAAATTGGAGTCAGATTAAATTGTTTATAAAGCTAAGTGAAATTTAAACTAAATTTTAATGATTTAAGTAATTATTATAGAAGCGCTACGGAACGTCTGAACATGAGATCCCTTTATCCCACTGGATTCTGTCGTTGGGCTGGTGGGTGGTCCTTACAAGCTCAATAGGTATTTTCGGGTGGCTCTGCCCCATTGTATGTGAGGGCCGGCATTATTTTTAAAAGTTGCAATAAAACTTCCTGATATCTTTCTGCAATATCTAATCCTAAGTGTTCTTTGTATGACACCCACAAGCACAACAAAATCAAGAAACTCACTAACCACAAGACAACTTCACCTGCTTGTAAAGTGATGCCACCCTGTGAATAGGCGCGCCCCCCTTCCTTTTACTGACATCTTCAACACTTCCCTTTGCACCGCTGTTGTTCCCACGTGCTCTTAAAAGCACTACCATTGTCTCTGTGCTGAAGAAGTCGACAGTCTCCTGCCTCAAGAACTACCATCCTGTCGCACTCACACCCATCATGATGAAAGGCTAGTCATGAAGCACATTGAGAACCTGCTGCCACCCACACTGGACCTATTACAGTTTGCGTATCGTCCGAACGTTTCCACGGACGATGCCATTGCCACAACCCTATATCTGGCCCTCACACACCTGGACAATGGACATACATACAAATGCTGTTCATGGACCTCAGTTCAGCATTCAACGCAATCATCCCTCAGCACCTGATCAAGAGCTGATCCTTCTGGGCCTGAACACCTCCCTCTGCAACTGGATGCTGGACTTTTTGAATGGAAGACCTCAGTCAGTCCGAATTGGAAGCAGCATCTCTAACACCACCACACTGAGCACTGGGGCCCTGCAGGGTTGTGTGCTTAGCCCACTGCTGTTCACACTGCTGAATCATGACTGTGTAGCAATGCACAGCTCAAATCACATTGTCCAATTCACCAATGACATGACTGGTGTAGAGCCAACAACCTGTCTCTGAAAGTTGACAAGACTAAGAAGATAGTTGTTGAGCAAGGCGCAACCACTCTCTGAGCACCAAAGAGCACCAAATTCCTTGGTGTTCACCTGGCAGAAAACCTTACCTGGTCACTCAACACCAGCTACATTAGAAAGAAAAGCCAAGCAGCGCTTCTACTTCCTGTGAAGGCTAAGGAAAGCCCATCTTCTTCCCCCTATCCTGACTATTTTCTACAGAGGGACTATTGAGAGCATTCTGAGCAGCTGCATTACTGCCTAGTTTGGGACCTGCACCGTTTTAGACCACAAGACCCTGCAGAGCATAGCAAAAACAGCTGAAAAGTTTATCAGAGTCTCTTTTCCCTCTTTAATATACATTTACACCACACGCTGCATCTGCAAAGCCAAAAGCATTGTGGATGGCCCCACACACCCCTCACACTTTCTTCCCTCAGGTTATCAGGCTCCTCAACACACTAAACTGAACCTAACTACCTCAAATGACAATAAAGCTTCTTGAACTTGAAAAATGAACTTGAAAAATTTATCCCTGGTTCATCCCCACCAGCTGAACAGCATAGAAGTAATCCATTTTTTTAACATAAGAAATACAAATGCCAGAACAACAGAACAAACAAAAGGGAAATGCTTTAAAAACAAACACAAAGGGTAGAAGAAATGGAAAACACTTGGAAAACGGATAGCGATTAGCATTAGCAATACCTTTAGTGGTTAGCAATTGAGGACGAAGGAACATGGAACAAGGAAACGTTATACAACCACATAATTACTGCAGAGCAATACTTGTACACAAAAACATGCAATTTACACAAACTGAAATTAACAATTAAAATAAGGAGCACTTAAACACAACGAATGAATAAAAAAAAGTGATAGAGAATGAAACAAAAAAACGGAACAGAACGAGACAATGAAAATAGTTGGAGTCTTCTAGAACCTAGTTTTTACAGCCATCTGGTGGCCACGAGGGGGAACTGTGGCTTAAAACTGTGACAATGAGGAGCCCAAAATTGAGCCCAAAATTGGGAAACGTTTAGATATCATTTGGGGGTTATTTCTAAGTGTTTGTAAGCCATAAATGTAAATTTTTACTTTGCTCCATCTATTTGCGTCGTGATCTGACAAAAGCTCCCTTTGATTTTTCTTTAGAGATGGTGTCTTATTGACTATATAGAGTTCATGTTTACAATATCATCTTCTATCATCTTTCTTTTGTAACACTAATATTGCATGAATAATGTTGTTTTCCCTGTATCTCTTTAATAAAGCAACCTGCTTGCCTTTCCTTACTGATTCAAGTTAAATTTTGTATTTTAATATTTCCCGGTAAAACCCATATGTTTCTGTAATACATGCCTGGTTCCAGTATTTGTCAATTATCTTTTATATTTCTGTCTTTAGTTTTCCAAATCTGATTGGGCAGACATTGTGAATGTTAACTTGTGCTAAATTTGTGTTTTTTTTGAATCCGTTAAGTCAAATTTTATACAAATCATGCCATGATTGGTTAGGATAGCTGGTTCAGTTTTAACATTCAAGACAGCTTTTTCAAGTTCGTTTGAGATGAGCTAAAAATCGATGCATGGATGTAAAGAAAATTATTTATTTCCCTATGTATACAGAGTTTCCTGGGGATTTTTCTTACTCAAAATATCAATGAGTCCAGACAGACATTTTGTATAGCAGAATTAGTACCTGTATTCTTTGAATCTATTTTTTCCATTTATTACTGTGTTAAAATCTTCTCTCCATATAATTTTGACATGTGGATAATTACAGCACAGCTGCTGTATTTGGAATTTTATAGTTTTTAAAAAAGTTTTGTTTGTTATTTGGTTGTTGGTGGCATAAATATAAATAAATTGGGTGGTTCTAAAGAAAAGTCGAAACGTGGCTCTGGAGCCGCATGTGTTTCTTTTATTCTACAGCTGCGGCTCTCTGTGACTTGAAAATGAGAATAAATAATGAGGTATTTAATCTATATTTATTTTAGTTTAGTTCATTAGCATTTTTAATAATTCTGAATTTAAGGACTATGGTGATCTTGTTACATTAAAATGAAATGTGTTTAATTTTTCGCCAGAAGGTGAAACATGGCATCCCCGACACTTGTATGAAAATAAAACAGTCTGCATTTAGAGTTCTGTCGATCTTTGGATCCACGTACGTATGTGTGCAGGTCTTCTCCAATATCAACTATCTAAAAAACAAACACCGCCTCCGCTTACAGATGACGGCTTACAATCCTGTACAAGCCTCATTTATCAACCATGTGTACGCACAAAAACTTTACGTACGCCGGCTTTCGCGCTCACTGTCGGATTTACTAACAGTGAAATTAACGTAAAAATGTGCGTTCCTTCAAGCCATCTTCGTGTCTGGCGTACAAACATTTTTGTGGTTTTTGTCTATTGGCGCCCCCTAGGCAATAAAGTGAAGTTGCAAATATTAAACTACAAAGTATTTTAGAAGTCTATTGCTATTAATTTGTAATTGATAAAATAGACTAATTTACATTATATGTTTCTATTAATTATGCAATTAAGTAAGAACATACAAAAGCATGTGCAAATTTAAACAACTCTCAAGTCTATGGCAGTGCAATCTGTATGAGACGGGATCATCCTCATGTCTACCAGGTATATAAGGTTCCCCTACGATGCAGTTGACCAGTGTGGTTGTACATTAGATTGACTAAGAGCTTTTGCAGACCTTCAGATAACCAAAAGAACCAAAGTGAAACTGAGAAAATTATGTCTCCATCTTACTGTGAATCCTGTTGTGTTCTGTACGTGATAACCATATAAGGAGTTATTTCCTGAGGGGTTTAGGTGATTGCACCCAAAGGCAAGGGGACCGGCTTTGCTGATTCAGCAGTAACAACCAAAGCAAGGTCTGGGAAAAAAATGAGGCAGCCCTTAAGCACTCTTATTGAACATTGAACATTGTTTGGTCTTAACTTTGAGCGACAATAAATTTGACTATTATCTTTTTCTCTGCTGTCTCCGTCTCTACTCATTTGTCAGAAAAACAAATGCTTAAATATTGTAAACATCCTAACTTGCACTTGATGTTAAAAAATTATGGTCCAAAAGGTTTAAGCTAATTTGTTTTAAAAAAAAAAAAAAAAAAAAAAAAAAAAAAAAAAAAAAAAAAAAAAAAAAAAAAAAAAAAAAAAGGTAAGATCCATACGCTGGAGAGGCAAAAGGCAGAAAGGCAGAAAAAGGTCAGTACACAAAAGATCAAAAGAGCAAGCAGACAAATCCAAAACATAAGGCAACGAATAACGTCAGAAACAGGCAATGATCGGAACCGTAAGTAAACCCAGAGAGAATAGTGAACGCTTAAGTAAGTCGCTAGAGGCAAACAATACTTCCCGAGGAAGCTAGCCAAATGTCTAGTTTATAAATGCTGTAAACAAAACTAGATGGGGACCTTGTACTTCGGTGATGCCGCCTTCAGGCAGTTTGGAGATAGTCCTTACAGTACCCCCTTCCCCCTCTAGGCTGACCACGGGGGCGAGAGGCTGGGCGTTTCGGAGGTGCAGTGTGGAATTCCTGAATGAGGCTTGGGTCGAGGATGTCAGCTGCCTTGACCCATGATCTCTCCTCAGCCTGTAACCTGTCCAGTCCACCAAATACTCCAAATGGACTCTCCTTCTCCTGGAGTCCAGGATCTCGTTGACCCGATACGCTGGTCCTCCCTCTATCTCGATGGGTGCTGGGGGTTCAGCACGCAGAGGTTCAGAATCTGTATTGGCATAGTAGGGTTTCAGCAGTGATCGAGATGTTCGAGATGATACGTGACTGGGTTAATTTGTCGTAGTATCTTGAAGGGCCCAACATACTTAGGACCCAACTTCTTGCTTGGTAACCGGAGCCTCACCTAGCTTGCTCTCGTGCACAATATGATCTCAAGTATCTCAACCAGCTCCTGATTCAGCCAGATTGGACTGTGGATGGTACCCAGATATTAGACTGACGTTAATGTCTAACTGCTTGCAGAACTCTTTCCAGACTCGAGAGGTGAACTGTAGACCCCTATCAGACACGGTCCTCAGGTATACTATAATTCCTGAATACATGGCTAAACAGCTGAGTGGTGGTTTCCATAGCTGTTGGCAGGCCCTTAAGTAGTACCAGGTGGCAAGCTTTGGAGAAGCGGTCTATGATGGTGAGGATGGCAGAGAACCCATGCAAGGTGGGCATATCTGTAACAAAGTCCATAGCGATGTGTGACCATGGTCATTGTGGAATGGGTAGAGGCTCCAGCAGCCCCTCAGGCAGGTGACGTAGCATCTTAGATTGGGCACAGGTACTACGTGCCTTCACAAATGTGGACACATCCTCATGTTAATTTGGCCACCAGTAAGCATTACCAAGCAGCTCTGCGATTCGTCTCACTCCAGGGTGACCGGCGCTTAGGGAAGAGTGGATCCAGTAAATGACTCGAGATCTGAGACTGAGCGGTATGTAGGTTTTACCTGCAGGACAATTGGCAGGCGGAGGGTCTTTCTGGGAAGCAGTAGCAATTTCCTCCTCCAGATCCCAACGGCTGGGACCTAGAAAGATCTGGACCAGTTCAGAGCTGGTCCCCTGCTGAGGAAGGTCGTGTCGCCGGGATAGAGCATCTGCTCTACTGTTCTTGGAACCAGGTCTATACGTGACTGTGAAACGAAACCTCATGAATAATAATGCCCAAAGGGCTTGTCTGGAGTTGAGGCGCTTGGCTGACTTTAGGTACTCCAGGTTCTTGTGGTCAGTAATAACCAAGAAGGAATGTAACCCACCTTCGAGCCAGTGCCTCCATTCTGCAAGCGCCTCCTTGATAGCTAGCAGCTCCTTATTACCCCTTATTAGTTGCTTTCTGCCGAGGTTACCTTTCAGGAAAAGAAAGCGCACGGATGTAATTTAGGCGGAGTGCCATGCCTCTGAGAGAGTACTGCCCCCACACCACAATCTGAAGCATCGACCTCTACTACGAATAGTAATGACGGGTCTGGGTGCTTGAGAATGGGGGTGGACGTGAACTAGGCCTTGAGGGCTTCGAACGAGTTCACCACTGCCTCGGTCCACCGGATCTTGGAGGGCTTACCATGGAGTAGGGTTGTGATGGGAGCAGTGGTCTGGCTATAATTTCAGTAACTGTCTGTAGAAATTTGCAAAACCCAGGAACCTTTATAACTCCTTGACTGTTTTTGGGTAAAGGCCATTTGGTAACTGCTTCAACTTTGGAGTCATCTATGACCACGCCCTGGGCGCTTATATGATAGCCTAAGAATTTAACATGGTCACGGTGCAAACTCACACTTCTCGGCCTTAGCATACAGTTGGTGCTGTAGTGGTCTCTTGAGAACCTCGCGAGCATGGCTGATGTGTTAAGTCAGCGTCTTGGAATAAATGAGGATGTCGTCTGTATATACAATTATGTAGTCATTGAGGAGATCACGAAATATATCATTAACGTAGGCTTGGAACACCGCTGGTACGTTGGCGAGTCCATAAGGCATTACCAGGTACTCATAGTGGCCACCATGTGTGATAATAAAGGCAGTCCTTCATTCGTCCCCCTCTCTGATTCTGATCAGGTTATATGCACTTCTAAGCTGCTCGAGCGCTGACGGAACCAGAGGTAAGGGATAGCTATACTTTACTGTGACTGCGTTTAGACCCATATAGTCAATGCAGGGACGCAGGCTGCCATCTTTTTTTTTTCTACAAAAAAGGACCAACTTCTCATGAACTCAGACATCTTCTGATAAAAGAGCTGGTCAGATCACAACATGATGCAGACACACAGACTACGGATACATATGGACAATGCTGAGTACAGACAGTTTGTGGAAGATCTGTGTAAAGCTTTCACTACTGCATTTCCTGTAAGAATGGATATGACAAAGTATGTACAGACAGGAAGACACAGAGATTTGTGTTCAGTATCTCATGAGACTCACTGAGGTTTTCTGACCTAAATGCCAGCTGACCTAAATGCTGGTGACGTTACAGCATATAAAGCTTACCTTAGAAACAGCTTCCTTATGGGACTAAAAACTAACATTTCTAAAAAAAAAAAAAAATTAAACAAACATGCATCACGTGGGACACTGGCAAACTGAACTTCATCACACAACATGCTGTACATGCTGAGGAACTGCTTAGGCAAAAGAAGCAGGATCACACAACCAAACGTGATCGCACAACCAAACAGCTTGAACAGGCTGTCCGTGTTCAAGCTGATTGAGGTCAGGAGTCTGGGGTGTGGGAACTATCTGGTGATGGTGAGTCAGAAAAATCTTTTACACACTCTTGCGTAAAACCACCGCTTACAAAGTACTGCGATAAAAACTGTTTTCCTGCTGCAATGAAGACCTGCTTTCTTTCTTCGTTTCTTCTAAAGACAAAACTATCCACACCTATTCCAAATGCATAATACACCCATTCCAAATGCATGATGTTCTACATATTTATCTAGCTAAATCCACCTCTGATAAGTGGAAAGAACTGGGTTTTTGTACTAAATTGTGTTGTGAAGCTAAAGACTGAAAAATTAAACTGTTTGGGTTAGTAAAAAGGCTAGAGCATTTTGTAAACATTTAAACTGGTTAACCCGGACTGAACACGTGTGTGACATAACCACTGATGACGGGACTGATATAAAACTATAGTTTTCTCCAGGTTGGCACAGAGGACGATAAAAGGGTAAGATTAGAGATGACTAACCCCAGACTGAGCTCAGTACCACGACACCTTTGGACTAAAGGTAAACATAACGTTGTGCACATTACTCCCACATTACTCCCAAATCTGACTTCAGGCCTAAAAAAGCATAATATCCACTTAAACCTGAAGCTATTGCAGGCATCACACCAGTTTTCAATTCACTCTGGGGTGATTGTTCCCTGTTCATCTAGTCTGGTGCGCACCCCTATTTGCCCTGTAAAAAAGATCAGAGCTCCAGATGAACCTGAAGAATGGCATTATGCATAATGCTGTGTGGAGGTACCATTTAGCGCTATTCTTCAAGGACAAGGTTCTAGCCAATCAGCCAATCACACTGATTTTAGATCAAAAGCTCCTCCTGGATAAAATCCTAAAACCAGTTCCTCCAATCACCACCATGTGTATTTCCTAAGACATTGGGAGAGCTGTCGAGACTGTAAGCGTAAACTATTGGAGGAGAAAGAAGGAAAACTGTGTAAGGCTGAAAGGTCACAGGTCAGTGAAGTAAGTCTGGCTACAAAGAGGGAAAGAAAGCCTAGCGGGCCCTCCGTCTCAACACCGGTAAAGAAATCAGTAACTTCCTGACTACTTAGATTCCCCCTCTTTTCAACAGGTGACAGAGTAATACTCGTCCCAGATCAAATTTTACCACAGGAATAACGAGAGGGTGCAGAATGTCCTGTTTTCTTTGTCATCAAAGAGGAATCTCTGTGAACAAAATAAATTTCTTATTATTTACAACTGAGGTAATAAGTTGCATAGCCCAAACAGAAAAGAAAACAATTTGTGGATTCAACTTATAGTCAGGACAGGAGAGAGATTCTTAGGAGTATAAGATATATCATAGCTAAAGTTTGGGGATGGCCTTGTGAATGAAGCCCAGTCAATTCAGAAAGCTTGGTTTGGATAGTAGGGATGATTGCAATTTTACAATGGAATGCAAAAAGTCTTGTTGCAAATAGGTTGGAATTTAAAAGTGTTTATTAATGAGTTGGAAAATAAACCGGATCTGATATGTATACAAGAGTTTGTCCTTAAGACAGATTTGATTTTGTTATTAAAAGATATGTTAGTACTAGAACTCAATTAAGGAAGATATACAATATAGAACATAGTGATAGGAAATAGTGTAACAAAAGAGTATGTGCTAGTGGAGGTTTGGGTAAACAGAATAAATTTTATAATAAACTATTATAATCCCTGTAAAAAGTTAGTCCCGAATGACATAAAACAAATAAAGGAAGATAGGGTAATTTAGTGTGGGAATTTTAATGCACAGAGTATGTTATGGGAAAAATTAGTAACAGATTATAATGGATTGATGGTGGAAGGTTTGACAGACAGGAGAAATTAAGTATGCTTAAATTATGGGAATAGTACAAGAATAAATGTGGCAACAGGGGACTTGGGAAATAATGAGACAAGATACTATTGGGAGTGACCATTATCCTATTATGACCTAAATAAGAATAAACGCAAAAGGGAGTTGGGAGTACCACAAAGTGAGTTGGGAGGAATTTGTAAGTTTAAGTGAAAAGGAACTAAGCAGCAGTTACCATATACCAAAAGGGAAAGGAGGAAAAAAGATGGTCCCATGGTGGAATAAAGAATGTAAAATAAATATAAGGGAAAAAAAGAAAAGCATTTAAGAGAGTCAGAAAAACACAATTTTCAAGACTTAATAGAATATAAAAAAAGCACAAGCAGAAGTAAAAAGGACAGTAAGAAAAGCCAAAATAGAGTTTTAGAAATCATATTGCAATAAAATAGGTAAGAATACTTTAGCAGAGGAGGTGTGGAGCATGATAAAGAAAATGAAAAGAATTTGAAAAAATAAGGACTACCCACTTTTATGTATGGAAGGAGAATTTGCTGCAGAGGATGGAAAGAAAGCGGAAATGTTTTTAAAGAAATTTATTAAAGTAAATAGCTCTGATAACCTAACTTAAATAATAATTTAAAAAAAGATGTGTTAAATGTGTATCCAGATTTAATAAGGGAAAAGTTTACTGATAATAACTTACTAGAGGTCCCATTCTCAATAAATGAATTAAAACGTGCAGTAAAAAGAATTCCAGGAATAGATAGAGTAAGTTACACTATAATGAAGCATTTCGGTGAAAGTGCTCTGAAGGTTATTTTAGCATTTTAAAACAGAATATAAAGGGTAAATACTATTCCTCAAAATTGGAGGGAAGCATTATTTATACCTATTTAAAAGCCCAGGAAAGCCCAAATAATCCTTCGAATTATCGTACAATAGATTTAACGTCTCATTTATTTAAGTTCATGGAGAGAATGATGCAAACTAACATATCATTTGTAAAAGAGGAACTGGTTTTCTTCCTAGAGATGTTTGCAATAATCATGGCAGTAAGGTGGATAAATAAAGTTGAAATATGTTCAGATTCAAGTTCAGGACAAATAAGTTTAAATAAGAACAAGTCACAAACAAGACAATATATAATAATAGAGATTATTCAAGAATTACATACACATGGGCAAAATGGTATAAAGTTTAGTTTCTGATGGTACCTGCTCATATTGGGTTGAGGCAGATAAATTTGCAAAAAAAGGCCATGGAACAAGAAATAATTGATATTCAGATTGCAAACCTGAAAACCTGATTATACTCGCACTTTAAGCGAGTATAATCAGGATAGTTTAGATAAAGTGTCAATGGTCCATTTGAGGGATAGGTGGCAGTAATGCACAGTAAAGCAAGAAGAAGAAGAAGAAGATTATAATAATAATACACAGACAAAGCTTATCGGAAAACCAGCACGAGTTTTAATATTTATTTAAGTATACATATTTATTTAAAGTATATCCGCCATGGCTGGACGGGGTAAATTGATCGCCGTTATTGGGGATGAAGATACATGTACTGGCTTCCTGCTGGGAGGAATCGGAGAGCTGAACAAAAACCGGAAACCCAATTTCTTGGTTGTCGAGAAGGACACCAGTATTACCGAGATAGAGGAGACATTTAAGTAGGTGTTTTTGCATTGTATGTTTATTGTATGTATGTTTTTTCATGTTTGCGTTTGTCGTTTATATTTTTCCGACGTGTCCAGCATTTTTTTCCAGAAGCAGCTGCAGGATAAACACAGGGGCGCGAGCAGGCGCAGGAGTAATATTAAGTACTACTAGCCAGGGGTTATATGTGTATGTACAGTGCTTTGAAAAAGTATTCATTTTGTCACGTTACAACCAAAAAAAGAAAATGTAATTTATTGAGACTTTATGTAATAAACCAACACAAAGTAGCACATAAGTGTGAAGTGGAACAAAAATGATATACAGTTTATTAAGCAAATAAAAATCCATACAAGTATAAAACACCTGTACTATAAAGGCCTCAGTGGTTGGTTAGAAAACCCTAATGAACAAACAGCATCATAAAGACCAAGGAACTCACCAGACAGGTCAGGGATAAAGTTGTGGAGAAGTTTAAAGCAGGATTAGGTTATAAAAAATATCCCAAGCTTTGAACATCTCAATGAGCACTGTTCAATCCAGAAAAGGAAAAAGGTAAGCAACAACTGCAAACCTACCAAGACATGATCGTCCACCTTAACTAACAAACTGAGCAAGAAGCAGCCAAGATGGTCACTCTGGAGGAGCTGCAGAAATCCACAGCTCAGGTGGAAAAATCTGTCCACAGGACAACTATAAGTCATGAACTCCACAAATCAAGAATTGTGTTTAGCAAAAATTTACTTTAATTTAATATCTACTTTATATTATGCTTTTATATTAAAACTATATATAAAACCCTAAAAACATTTTTTATTCATCAAAAGATGATCATCTGTAAAAAAAAAAAAAAAAAAAAAAAAAAGTAATTGCCCTTTAGTAGCTCAATCAATTATTAACAAAATTGAATTGATATTTAGAATCAGTTAGTCGACACACCAGGCTTGGTTACTTATCTTTTTAGCATTGTGAGGCAGTTTAACACACAGCACAATCACAATATAAAAATTTTAAGTAAATAATTTTAAAAAGTTATTAAAATCTCAGTTTGGAAATTGTCACAAATCTAATTCTAAGATACTGCAAACCACAGTTGAATATGTTATCTCAGGATTGAGAAAACCAGTGGGGAAGCTTTCCTGAAATAAACACTTTCAATGAGTCACAAAACCCAAAATGTAGAAACTTTTGTTTAAGAACAAGTCTGACAGGAAATTGGGTGCAACCCAGGCATTTCTTTTTTTTTAAGGCCTAGTTGTTTCTAATCAGTGTATAAAAAATTTACATTAAATTGTTAAAAATAATTTTCTTTCTGTAGTTGCATATAGGACTGTGTATTGGCAAGGGCCTCTCTATACGATACATATCGCAATACATGGGTCATGATACAATACATATCACAATATATTTCAATCCAGTTGTTTCAATTCATTGCAATACTCGAAGTAAAACAAATAACTAAAAATACAACAAATGCAAAGCCAGGAGCACCCTTATTTTTTCTGCCATGCTTGCAGAGTCAATGGCTGTATATGTCTGTATTGATAGTTTTACACAACCCTAATTGCATTTCAGTTTTAATGTTAATTTTTGTGTTTATTTCCAAAAAGGAGTTTCCTGACTCGCAATGATATTGGTATCATCCTTATCAACCAGTTCATTGCTGAGATGATCCGGCATGCAATAGATGCTCACATGCAGTCCATCCCAGCTGTGTTGGAGATCCCGTCCAAAGAGCATCCATATGACGCTTCTAAAGACTCAATCCTGCGCAGGGCTAAAGGCATGTTTTCTGCCGAAGATTTCCGATAACTTTTATGGCATTGTCAAGCAGCTGAAGCATGAAATACTTGTAATGTTATTGTATTGTAATTGTTCTGTCTTCTTTCATTATATTAAAAAAAAATTAAAATAATAATATTAAATGGAATATGTAAATGTGAAATGTCCTATAATAAAAAAAAATATTGTCTTTGACTCTATAAATAGCCCTTTTTGTGATAGATATTTAGAAAACAACAAAAAAAAAAAATCTGCATCATCAGTTTGACAACACACATGCTGCAAATCCTTACAACACAATTACAAATGCAGAACCCCACTGCAAATGGCACTGACCACAACAGAATTGTTTTAATGGGACCTGTTTATTGTTTCACAGTTGTGTCAGATTGTAGCAATATGTCAGATAATTTAGTCTAATAATATTTTTAAAAAAAACAAGGATTATACATTTATGGTTAATAAACAGAAAACTTACCTTTCAGTTCAATAAAAACACAACTGACAAATAGCCACCGAACAGTTAACAGGTCCCAGTCTGGTTCATCACTTTATGGGGTTCCTTAAAATATTTCTGTTGTGGTCTGTGTGGGTCTGTAAAACTGATGATATTTTCTTAATTTCTTGGTGTTTTTTTTCTAATTGCACGCTTTAAAACCTTCCACCTGTAAGTAAACTAGTTAGTTATACAATGCAAAGCACATACCAATCACAGCTCATTTGCATGTAGCAAATTCCACAAGCGTCTATAAAAATTACGCAAACAGCTTGGAGCAGGAATAAAACCATGGGGCAAACAGTCTAAAATTGTGCCAATAAAATATTTAATAATAATTATAAAAAATAAGTGAGCTCTGTATTTTCCATTAACTTAGGCCTTTTTTTTTACATTTTGGTGGTATGCAGACAGAAAAGCTAATTCTCCATTTATACACCATTTTCTCTTTTATTATATCTAACAATTCCTAATCATTTTAAGTAATATTTAATTATTAAGTGGATTTAACCAATCGGCTTACACTGCTGTTTTACCTTATATGTTCCCAATTAAACTCTTAATGTTAACTAGTTAATGTTAATAGTTAACTAGCATAATCATGTGTTTTTGATGCCAAAGCTTCTCTGTAAGATGGTGTGGCATCTAAAAATAGCTGTAAATATAAAATGTGCCACAGAGTATATTCATTAATTCATTTTCTCCTGTTTACTCACAGCCGGGTTGCAGGGGCAGCAGTCTGAGCAGGAATGCCCAGACCTTCCTCTCCCTAAATATTTTCTCCAGCTCTTTCGGGGGATTCCAGGGCATTTTAGGGTCAACCAATAGATATAGTCCCTCCAGCGTGTCCTGGGTCTTCCCCAGGGCCTTTTCCAGGTGGGGCCTATCTCCCAAGGAGGTACCTCCCCAGACAACCAGGAGGCATCCGAAACAGATTCCTAAGCCAATTCAGCTGGCCCCTTTCGATGTGGAGGAGCAGCGCCTCTACTCCAAGCTCCACCCGGCTTTACTCTGGCTCCATCTTGCGGGGGAAACTCCTTTCAGCCGCTTGTATCAGAGATCTTGTCCTTTTGGTTATGATCCTCATGACCATAGGTAAGAGTAGGAAAATAGATTCCCTGGTAAACCATGACAGGCTAGTAGGTAGATCGAATTACTGCTGCACGATTCGTCTGTCAATTTCATGTTCATTCCTTCCTTAGCTTGTAAACAAGCCTCTGAGGTACTTAAAGTTTCCACTTGTGGGAGAAACTCCCCGCCAGCATGGAGCGGGCAAGCCACCTTTTTCTGACCAAGGAAAAAAATTGGAGCCATTGAAGACCGTTAAATTGTGCAGAATGATTTGAACAATAAGGAAATTCGTGCAGGACTCTAGATGCTCACACATCAAGTTGAGCTTGCATGTTTCGCTTACCCGCAAAAACCAAAATGAAAAAATAGAGATGGGGGGGGGGGAACTAATTAAATACAACATTAATGATTATTGGCAAAAGATTTGGAACAATAAATAAAGAGAATACTACAGTACTCAAAAAGCAAATACAGTTGAAACTTTCACTAGTAAAAACATAAAGCAAGAAATCAGTTACACAAGACTGAATAATACACTTCGTATGAGTAAATGTGAGATTTATAAATAAAATGTTAAGCATGTCATACTAAATTATAGGAAATATGAGGGAAAACAGAAAAAAAACCTTAAAGAACGTATCATCAAATAAGATTAATAAAGTCAATGATTTCACACATTCCAATATAGTAGGTGGCGATATTCACCTTAATGCTGGGCTATAACTCGGCAAAAAAGCTAAAAGAAGAAGAAACACGTCACGTGGTATTGAGATCACGTCACGTGAAACACGCATTCGTTTTCGTCGCTTCCTGTTTTGTAGGCGAATTAAAGATGGTATGTAAGTGTATTTGTTACATTTTCTGAATCCCGTAACGTTTACACTGTAATATAAACTAATGAAAAGTCATTGTAGACTTATTTAACTCTCTGTCGGAGACTGTCTGTGTCTGTGTCTGTGTGTGTGTGTGTGTGTGTGTGTGTGTGAGAGAGAGAGAGAGAGAGGAGAGAGAGAGGAGAGAGAGAGAGAGAGAGAGAGAGAGAGAGAGAGATGAGAGTCTGTACGGTTTTAAACATCCTGGTTGGGACCTGAACCTGAATACACACACAGACTCGTGGGTACATGGTGTCACGGTGGGGGCCTAAATTAAGGTTGTGTGTGTGTGTGTGTGTGTGTGTGTGTGTGTGTGTGTGTGTGTGTGTGTGTGTGTGTGTGTGTGTGTGTGTGTGTGTGTAAGTAAGTTTTCTACGATATTTATTGCAATATGAAAAAAAAATCATCACTAGATGATTTGAAAATAATTAGATTTAATAAGATTTCGTAAGGGAGAGAATCTGCATAAAATATAATACACAAATTATAGTTACGGATAAAAACAATAAAGATTTATATACAGAAATTTACTTATCAAATGTAAACTCACTGCATAGACTTCACCATATGAATTAAAGTATAATTAATCTTTTCTGAAGGCTTTAAACTTGTTTGTAATGTTTAGCATTTGCACACTGTTTTATCGTCTGTTACTGTGTGAACTTTTACTCAAATCGCATGTGTTTTGAACTGATGCAGTCCAATATAATCCACATATCACACATCCTGCAGTGTGACTATGGGTGTGTATGTGTTTGTTTGTGTGTGGTAGAGCACTGCACTGACTCAGGGTTTGGAAAGGATCACGGGGCAGTTGGGGTACCTGGTGATCAGTGAGGACGGCGTTCTGGCTGTGAGTTGGTTACTTCTTTTATTCACTTATTCATTTCTATTTTTACAATGTGCTTTATTGTGTACTATTTTTTAATGTGCTTTATTGTGTTATAAGTTATCCAAGCCCAGCTGGCCATCTGTGGGAAAAAGTAATTTCTCTCTTAGTTTATTATCTATTTATTTCAATTCAGTTTTATTTGTTTGGCGCTTTTTACAATGGTGATTGTCACAAAGCAGCTTTACAATTGAAGAAATTATGAGACAGAATGAAACAGAAATCAGTTTGTCCCTGATGAGCAAGCCGGGGGTGACGGTGGCAAGGAAAAACTCCCTGAGATGAGATAGGAAGAAACCTTGAGAGGAACCAGACTCAACAGAGAACCCATCCTCATTTGGGTGAAAACAGGTAGCAGGAATTATGTGGTTACATTGTGTGTGTGTGAACAACTTAAATCATTAGTCCTTAGAGAGCAGCTGGAACGTCTTTATGGCGAAGTGGGTCGTCCTAGCTCGCCCTGGTGATGCATCATCCGCTGGGCAGGTCACAGAGAAGGGTCCCACAGGACCGGGTCGGAGTTGGGGTCTGGATCACCGGCAGCTCCGTTGTGGCGTATGTAACGAGAGAGAGAGAGAGAGGGAGGGAGGGAGGGAGTCAAAAAGAAGAAAGCAGTTAAGTGACAATGTAATCACACGGTTGGATTGATTAAATGAATAATGTAGAGTGCAAGGATGGACTCCGGCAAGACTAACTAGGTCAGCATAACTAAAAGGAGAACCAGAGGGGAAACACAGACATGAGGGTTCCCTGATATGTTAAGCAACCAGCCGCTCTCATCATCAACACCATGATCAATAAGAGAGGGGAGCATCTAAACATACCAGATCACCTTAATACTCAACATCCATGAGTCCCCCAGATCTGCTCCTTTATCTAAGGGGAATCAATACAAAATGCTTGATTAAATAAGTACGTTTTTAACCTGGACTTAAACACTGAGACTGTGTCTGATTCCTGAACATACATAGGGAGGCTATTCCATAGCATTGGGGCTCTGTAAGAAAAGGCTCTGCCCCCTGCTGTAGTTTTTATAATGCGCGGTACTGACAGGCAGCCTGCATCCTTTGATCGAAGTAGGTGTGGCGGAAGACACTAGAAGTTCGCTTAAGTACTGCAGTGCGAGACTATTTAGCGCTTTATAAGTTAAAAGTAGTATTTTAAAATCAATGCGGTGTCTCACTGGGAGCCAATGCAGTGTGGATAGGACTGGCGTGATGTGCTCGTATCTTTTAGTTTTAGTGAGGACTCTCGCTGCTGCGTTCTGGACTAACTGAAGTTTATTAATGCACCTAGTTGAACATCCAGACAGTAAAGAGTTACAGTAATCCAGCCTGGAAATCTAATATCCAGACAAGAGGTGAACCCTTATTAAAATGCTGTAGCCGGATCATAAAGAGACCTTTTACATGTAAATAAAGTAAAAATATTTTGTGTAAATTTTAAAAGTGCTGCTTAGTTTTTTAAATGATCTTCTCTAGTGATGTTCTGTTTTATTTCTTTAAGTCTTCAGGGGAGCTGGAGAATGATGAACGTACAGCAGGTGTGATCATGCAGATGATCCGCACAGCATGTCGATTCAAGCTTCATGGTGCAGTGGAGCCACCATTTAAACGGATGTCAGGTGAGACGTACATAAAAAGGTGCACAAACATACTAGTCCATGTGATCTAATTTTATTGTCATTCTTTCCACAGTAATGTTTGAAGACTATGCTTATGCAGTGACCATCTCTGGACAAAAGGTGTTTGTAGTAAAACGCCAAAACAACCAACGGGAACCTGTGATGGCCTAGGTATGAAGAGGAAATGCAAAATAAGGAAAAGAAAATGCTATTTAATACATCCTAAGGATAAAGTTCACAACCTTAAGCCTGCTGCCTGCTTGCAGATGATGTATAATTAATGATTTTTTTTTTTCTGGAGTGTGTATTTTTTTAGGCTTGTTGCATCAGATGTAATGACTGCACTGATGCTGTGTTGAATGTGAATGATCTTCATCTCATTGTAATGTAATGTTTTTGTGCATCTGTTCCCCTAGTAACAGAAATATCAGTATTTATTTAATTTAATTTTAATTTGAAGTAATTAGCTTTTCATAAATCATTTTCTTCTTTCAGTTAACTTGTTTTTACACTTGGGGCTGCGAACTCACATGAGCACACCAGAGGTGTGGTTGCTGTTAACCTAATAACTGTAGTTTAATTATTTTGGTACATGCTTAATAACTATACTTATTATTAACTTAGCATTATTGTTAAAGATTAAAGTTTTACCTCAGTGGTGCTGCATAGAGTCTACTGCTATGTCCTTTTTTACCAAACACGAGCAGTGTGTGGACATTTTAAAAATAATATATATATTAAAAAAAAATCTTATTATAAAGTCATCACTGAAAATGAACTTCACTGAAAATGAACAAACTGTAGAATTATATTTGTAATAATTAATGACATTTTCACCCATAAAACTTGGACAGGGTAATTAAGAGTGGTAATAAGCATTGGAAGGTTTATATTGTCCTGAATCACAAGAAATGTACTCATTCTAAAACAAATCTATTAACACTGATAAACTTGAGAACACAAGTTTTGTGCATCTTCTTACATTAGACTTCCATAAACTTAAGCTTCACTGTGTTCAGTGTTTTGTTTTAATGGTTCATACATAAGTACTTACTCCTGTAATAATCTTTGTTTACTTTTAACAAATTTTATGTATTCTAATAAAAGTATACATTTAAAATAAAACTAAACACTATTTTTGCTATTTTTTTCCGAATTCAGACTGATGTTTAAACACTGCACCTTTAACAGTTTGTCTATAATGTGCTGTTTACTTTCAAGTCAGAAATTAAGTTAATCAATGACACACACGTTGGACGAATTCCCCCTAAATCATAAAAATATATATTCACAATAGCTGAATAATAACAATAACATTTTTTTATGTTTATTTAATTCCTTTTCGTTTTTATAGTTTAATAAACTGTGAGTTACTCAGGTAACTGAATGATTAAGCTCGTGCGTTATGTTATCTTACACTTGTATAAAGCGCTATGCTGACGTGTCGCCCTTTTTAATGCCCCGGATGTTGTTCGACTTGGCCACGTAAGAGTCAAGTTTCCCTATAAGCGCGCGTCTCTAAGTCGTACCCCGGAAGTGTAATTCTTCGACGTGTACATCGCCTGCATGTTTCTGTGCTCAGTCTGAGAAGCGACTCTTCATCCTCCTCGTTCAGCTTTTGCTTCATTGTCTTGAAAATCGAACAGTCACAAAGACTATTGTCGCAAAGCCGGTTTGAATCCCGTACAGATTTGTTTTCTGAGAACGCGCTCATGGCCACCTCAGTGTCTGCACAGGTCCAGAGCAGCACGGCTCCGACTCCGGCGCTGCAGAGAGGGATAGTGAAAATGGTATGAACATATGGAGCGTGTAAACTTATTCTGTGTGTGTGTCTGTGTCTGTGTCTGTCTGTCTGTCTGTCTGTCTGTCGGTCTCTCTCTCTGTCTGTCTTTAGATGAGCTTTTACTCGTTTTTGAGTGTAAAGTCATATTATTAACCACATGGTTATTTCTGGATCAGAGCCAACTCGATAATTACTATAATAAATAGTTTATAATCTAAAGTGCCTTTGAGTTTCTTTGTTGGTTTATAACCATAAAATCCCGCATGATTTAATCGCCGTTTCCCCGAAATCCACAGCTCCGATGGGAAGTGAACAGGAGGTCATGTGCGTTCATGTTCCTGCGGTATTGAACTCCTGAAGTGTCTTTAAGAAAAGTTGTCGCTTGTTGATTGTGTGGTTTTCATACTGTCGCTGTTTCTGCAGGCTGGGACACACAGAACAGGATCAGTTCAGCTCTTCCTTCAGTCTGACTCAACTTTATAAATCTGCATAATGTATAAGATTTTTGCTGTGTTTTTAGCCATGGGTACAGTGTATGTGGTGAAGCAGAAGGAGTTGATCTATTGTTAGTGTTCATGCAGTGTGTTCATGCATTATTAGCTAATAATGATGCTTGAATTTAATGTCTATTCCTTTAAGGAACCCATAGCAGAAGAACTGAGAAGTTTATAGACCTGAATAGTCATTCGAGATGATTTTTCAGTACAAAATTCGGAATGTCAGAATTTACAGGTCTGTAATTTGCAGTGTGTTTCTTACTTTATTAATTAAGAAACCCTAGGTTCTTTTTTGTTTAATAAAATATCCTGAATAATAATAATAATATTAATGTTTAATTGACTTCTGAACTGAATTCATTGTTAAACTGATCAAAGAACAGTTTTTACCCGAGTGTAATTAGGGAAATAAATGTATAAATTATATAAAGAACTTTTCCAAACATTTTGAAAATGTGCAACATTTACACATGTGCTACACACACACTCATCATCTTTTCATTTCTTTAGATTTTTTTTTTTTTACCACAAGTAGCTGCAAATAAATTGTACAAATGGTGCAATGACAAAGTATTTAAAGTTTCTATAAGGTTAAATCGTAATTTATTGGAGATTGTAAAAATTTAAATGAATGCAGTAGATATCTCGAATAACTGAAAAGTCAAATTGCCTGAAGATTCTGAACAGTCCTGAACTCTTTACACTGTCACACAGACGTCACAAATCAGAAACGAGTCATGTTGCTCAATAGTGAGATCAGCGGTATAGATTCATTTGACCCTAATTATGTTGCTTTAATAAGAGATGATGGTCTGTTTTAGGTTCTGTCTGGATGTGCTATCATTGTAAGAGGTCAGCCACGAGGCGGCCCGCCTCCGGAGCGACAGATCAACCTCAGTAATGTGCGTGCTGGTGCTCTCGCCCGCCGTGCCACACAAGGCCAGCCTGATATCAAGGACATCCCAGATGAGGTGCACATGAAACATTAAACAGTTATCGTCTTTATAAGGGTTGAATATTTAATTAAATTAATTTAATAATTTTTTTATAGCCTAAAATGAAGTTATCCTAGATTAAATAAAAGAAAACATCATTGGAAGTTAGAAGATTGTAAAGGAGACAAAACATCCGTCTAAAACATTTTCAAAACACAAATAACAACCTTAGAAAATGAATTGCAATTATCTATTTGGATATTTAGTTCTAACTGAACACCCTTTTCCAGACATTGGTGATTTTTACAATTCTCTCCACTGTGCATGCTTGTATCTTGTGTTTAAGCTTGCTGCCTGAGATTTCACTTGTCACATGAGAACAGTAATGACTAACCAGATGATGTTGTGATGTTTGCATATTAAGAGCAAGTCTCTTCACTTATGTTTACATGCAGTTTCTTTTGTTCATATCACTTGCTAAGAATTTTTGCATGTCGCGTATATATCACAAGCCATGTGCACTCTGGTCAAAGTGGCAAATAATGCCATTAAAGTGTTAATATTTTTGGACCCAAAGTGGTGTACACCACCTATGTTAATACAATTATGCCTGCTGTAATTATGAACTTAATCACATTTTTGAGATCAAAGTATTTTGTTTACATGAGTTAAAGTTCAATCACAATATTGGTAGAATTTTCTTATAATTTTATCAGAGGGGGCGTGTAAAGGCACTGACTGACAAATGTTGTGTAAAATTGGTACCGCAAATTAAAATTGAAAGTAAAAACTAAGCGTGCATTCAAATTTATTTAATACACAATTTTAATATTGACTGGCTCCCTGATGGCTGAAAATTACAGACAACAAAATTACCCAACTATATTTGTAAGAATGCAAATGCATTGACACATCATTTTTTTTGTTGTTGTTGTTTTTTTAAATGAACCTTTTTAACCACTGAGTGTGATGTGTATTACTATTTTGTGTTTTTTTTTTTTTTTTTTGTTTTTTACACATCAGTGCTTGATTACTGGATGTTCTGTGTGTATTTTGTAGCCATGGGCTTTCCAGGCTCGGGAGTTCCTACGCAAAAAGATGATTGGCAAAGAGGTGTGTTTTACTGTAGAATTCAAAACGCAACAAGGCCGGGAGTATGGAGTGCTGTACCTGGGAAAAGGTAGAAGTCATTGCTGTTTAAATTTTTTTATTGCAAATGGATGGAGCTGCAACTAGATATTATTCTGATAATTAGTTTAATTAGAGAAAATATAGCTTTTTTTTATATACCTTAAATCAGTAAAGAACACTGATGTAACACCCACTTATAAATAAATGAATTAATAAAATAACTTGATATTAGAAATAGTGAACACAGAGTTTCATGTAGTCAGCATTTAGATTTTGACACCGATCGATGGAGAGAAAGGAGGAAGAGGAGAAGAGAAGGAAGCATATTAATCTAGTGATGTTTGAAGTTCAGGGGTGTGTAGTTTAAAAAAAATCCTGTCATTAGTTCATGGATTTATGCAGTGTATGAGTATCTGTCTGACTTGTTTCCTGTGTGATCAATTTCAAAACCAATTGTACACGAAAACGGTTTCAATAAAAAAAAAAAGTTATTGCTGTCTGTTTTAACCCTTAGACACATCAGGAGAGAACATTGCTGAGTCGTTGGTTGCTGAGGGCCTTGCACAGGTCCGCAGAGAGGGTATTAGAGGCACAAAGTAAGTGTGTGTGCTCGCTTTCATGTTCCAAGAATTTTATTTGATTTTCTGTAAAAAAAAAAAAAGTTAAATCTGTTAATTTCTCCAACTGAAACACAGAACTTATTGCTGGTGCTTTTTTGGTGAGATAAACATGTCTGTTTTTGTATTTACTCTTTTAATTTTACATTGTGTGTGTGTGTGTGTGTGGTGTGTGTGTGTGTGTGTGTGTGTGTGTGTGTGTGTGTGTGTGTGTGTGTGTGTGTGTGTGTGTGTGTGTGTGTGTGTGTGTGTGTGTGCGTGCACGCGCATGTCAGCCCTGAGCAAACCAGGCTCTGTGATTTGGAGGACCAGGCGAAGGCTGCCAGAAAAGGCCTGTGGTCAGAGGGAGGAGGTGCACACACAATTCGAGACCTCAAATACAGCATCGAAAGCCCCCGCAATTTTGTGGATTCCATGCATCAGAAACCAGTTAATGGTAAGTCATGGGTTTATTTGCATGCATCATGTTTTATATGGTTGTATCTGATGAGCCGATTGGTACAAGAAAGTTAAGTGTGTTCTTGTTCTTGTGCACGCACTCGAGATGTGTGTGTGTGTGTGTGTGTGTGTGTGTGTGTGTGTGTGTGTGTGTGGTGTGTGTGTGTTGTGTGTGTGTGTGTTTAACACCTTGACATGACCACCAATTTGTGTTTAATTAAAGTAAATAAAACTTATTTGTATTATGTAATTCATGCTGAAAAAATGATGCTTTCTTTGTTTGTGATGCTTTTCCACATTTGTAGCACAGCTTTGTTCAGTGGTTATTTTAGGGGACAATTAGCAGATAATTTGTTTCAATCAATTAAAATCCAATCAGGAATCTTGCATATGGTCACTTCTTCAATGTTTTTTGACAGCTGTATGTCTCCTTTACATTTCAGGACGTAATTGGTTTTATTTTTAGACAAATTTAGCAAAACGGCAAAATAAATACACACAGACTGTCACACTAACTTAAATTATATTTAGCATGCTGCATGTTTTCAGTCAGTAATTGATTTCAATACTTTAAAGTTTACTTTATTTTGTCTAAAATAAATTTTTGATGCCTGCACACGGTAAATCAACACTTCTTATATTAATCTTGCTGCTTTGGAGTTATTTTCTGACTAATTTAGGAAAAGTGAATAACGTATGGAAGTGAATTTAAAATGGGATTGAAACAGCAAAAAAAGACCTAACACCAAAAAACAACAAACAAAAAAGACATTTTTACTGCAGGATAATTCACAGAATAAAGCACATACCTCAGAATTGCTGTCAGATTAACACACGCTTGTAAAGATTCATTATTTTTTTCCCCTTTGGTGTGGACAAATATTTCTTTTTTTTAAATTGCTAATAATCCACAAGCTAAATCTGCAGTTTAATATAAACAGTTTATTATTTACGCCAACTGCCACAGATCACTTTGCAAACTAGACCAGGTCTGAAATTGCATACTTCTCTACTATATAGTATGCAAGGTAAGTAGTATGTCTGCATCCTTAGTATGCTAATTGCAGTGTATTTTAAGTTCCTGGACAATTACTTACTCCCGAAGAATGTAAACAATGTACACTTCACTATCCCATAAAGCGGCAGAAGAGACGAGTCGTTATATGTGAAAGTGGAGGAAAGTGCAGACACGAAACTTTTGTTGTGCAGTGAGGTCATATGTTGTATAACAATTTCAACACAGCGGCTGTCCTACAGCCGGATTTTATTTATACTAATTGTAACCATACTAAAGAGAACACTATTTTGAGCATTTGGGAAGTACATACCTAAGTAGTATCTGATTTCCAGGTTTATTAATTATGCTGTTGGTGTACAGCGGCCGGGTGCTTTACTGTTCTGTGAACTCGCTTGTTTTTTGAAGCTTAAACTTTATGTGATTGTACAGTCTGACTTCTTTTTTTAAAGCTTAAACTTCATGTGATTGTACAGTCTGACTTCGAGTTAATCACAAACCTTTTTTTTTTTTTTTTTTTTTTAATATAAACACATCAAGCCATTATTGAACATGTGCGTGATGGAAGTGTTGTGCGAGCTCTCCTGCTCCCTGATTACTACCTGGTCACCGTCATGCTGTCTGGAATCAAGGTAAGAAATTAGTGACTGTGTAGATTAAAACTGTTTTACACCTGCCTTTGTTTATATACAGTAAATTTTCACACAGACTCATACACACACTATCACAATCATAAAGACACACAATCACACAATCATTCATAAAACAGACATGCACACTTATAAAAAAACTTAATCTTACACCCAAACGCACATAAAATCACACATTTGCGATCATACACCCACACAAAATCACATACACAACCACACAGACACTTTAATCATTTGTACACTTTTAGAATCATACACAAAATCGCTTACACAATGTTGTGCGTGCATGCATGCACACAATCATAAACGCACCGAAATCTTTTACACACACGATTATACGCACACACAATCATACACACATGACCCCACACACACGCACAGAAACACACACACAATCTCTCTCAAAGACACAACTATATACACACAATCTTGTGCACCCACACACACAATTTAAACACACACTTACACACATGATTATACACACAAAAAATCACTCACATAATTACATGCACACATACTTAAAATGTCCCACAAACAAAATCTTACATGCAAATTTACACTCGCGCACACAATACCATATATACACACAATGTTAGACACACAAAATATAACACACAGACAAAATTACACACACTTCAGGTTCCAGTTTTTGGCTGACCACAAGGGGTCCCAGTGTGTTTGTCTGCTTCTGCCACAGGATTTTATGTGCTTTGCATGCATTTTTACTCTAAAATGTTTCTCATTGCTGCTGTCGTTTAAACCTGTTTTATCCCATGTCAATAAAATTATCATATTTTTTGTCTTTTTTCAGTGTCCAACATTTAAACGGGAAGCTGACGGAACAGAGACACCAGAGCCTTTCGCAGCGGAGGCAAAGTTCTTCACTGAGTCCCGTCTGCTTCAGAGAGATGTGCAGATCATTCTGGAGTCTTGTCCCAACCAGAACATTCTGGGCACCATCCTCCACCCGGTACAACAAAAAATTATCATCTTTGCCCTTTAAATGTGTAGTTCAGGTTCAGTGTTCTACTGAGTTTTATATCAACACACAAGTAATAACCTGGGATATTACAAAATTGACCTGGGATGAGATATTTGACGCATCTTTTTTTGTCAGATGAGTATCCATATTCCAGCACTTGCAAAGTTCAGAGAAAATAATACTTCTAGTGAAGTTCATGCTTTTCTAACCATGTATTCCATTTTCCCAGAATACAATTGTTGATTCCTTCCAAGCACAAAAACTCAACCTTCTTCCTCACTATGAGTGATTATGTGGACATGCATGTTACTGTGTCCTTGGCTTTCAATTCCCTGCTTCTTTTGTGAAAGACAGCAATAGCTATACACACCAAAACATTCAGTGGTGTGCAAATTAAACAAAACTTAACATGTCACTGGTATAATTTAATCAGATTCTGAAACACTTCACAAATCTTGTGTGTTCAGATCTTCTACACATCGCTCACATAAGGTTGTTGCTTCTAATTAATGTAATTTTCTTCGTTTTGTTTGCAAGGCTGCTATTGGGCATCAATTTAGTGCTCTATTAATGTAAATAAAGTATAAAATCTTCATGTCTGGGTCGTCGTCTTTCAAGAGACCTAGGTGGAATCTTCAATTTGAATGTCATTGGTAACTCATTTGAAGGGCATGGGGAATGTTCTGTCTCAGGCCTGTGATTACTTTCATCTTCAGTTTAGTTCAGTTTATTTAGTGCTGCCCTCTTTAAAACCACTGTACTGTAAGAGCAACCTAATCTCCCCCCTGCCCCAAGTTGTGTGTTTACTCTTTACGTGAGGGTCTGTGTTCGATGCTGACGCACTTTTGTGTGGCTTCTTTTCTTCAGCTTGGCGCGTTCTCCTTATTCCCTTAGTGCTCCTACTTAGACACTCAGAAGATTTAAAATATTTCAAGTTCGTTTTCGATAATTTTAGTTAATCGATATTCTTGCCTGATGATCTTACCATGTATTGTGTCATGTGGAAACTTACTGTGTTCATTCTATAACTCGTCTTTGCACTGATAGCTGCAGTTACTCCTTTGGTGATTTAATTATTCTTCTGCCTGATAAAGTTTTTAATACTGCTATTAAAATGTCACTTAAAATCATTGTATTTGTGTGGTTGTTTATATTTAACTATGTATAAATAGTGCATGTGCATTTTTGCATTGTTGAGAACTTTTTAATAAAATTAACGTAAGCTTAAAATTCATTTTATGAGTGCAAGTGTGATATGTTTTCTGTGACTGTGTGTTCAACAGAACGGAAACATCACAGAGCTGCTGCTGAAGGAGGGCTTTGCTCGCTGTGTGGACTGGTCTATGGCTGTCTATACCCAGGGAGCAGAGAAGCTCCGGGCTGCGGAACGGTCAGTCTATTCGACTCTGCTCAGGAAGCATATACTGCTCAGCGATGTAAATAGATGATATGAAATCAGTAGATAAAGAAAAAGTTAATCTTACAGAAAATTCTTTGTCTATCTGCCAGGTGTTTATACATGATTTAAGTGGCACAGGTTTCATTATTTTCAAACTTTACTTTTTTATATATATATATATATATATATATATATATATATATATATATATATATATATATATATATATATATATATATATATATATATATTTATATTTATTTTTTATATTTATGTTTTAATTTTCTTTTTTTTGAAAATACTCACTGTTTTTCAAATGTTTTAAACAAAAAATCAAACAGTAAATGTGTTGGCAAATAATTTTACACACATCATATAAATTTAACTGAAGATGTAATGTAGTGAACTTGGCTAACCAAAGTAAGTTTGTGTCGTTCGTGCCCCCCATGAGTAGTGCATTGGCTATTTATTTGTCCTTTTTATGTTTGTTTTTTTTTTTTTTTACAATTAGGAATAGCATAACTAATTAAGCAGAAATAATGTAATAATTTTTTTCAGTCATATGTACTTCAATGGAAAAAACATTCATTTTGTGGTGAAATAAATCAGACAGGCTAAAGGACACCTCAGTATTGGGGGGAAAAAGGCCAACTGGTGTGCTTTTCTCCCACCACTAAAACGAATATTATACTGAATAACTATATTTTATTCATTACTAAATATTTTATTAAAACATGAACAATATAATAGACATACTTTTATAAACATTAAGCATTTTTATATATCTATAATGGTTAGTTTAGTCATATCTTGACTAAACCATTTCTTAAACCTATTTAAATTATAAACCTAGAAATTTTTGCCTTTATTTGTAGGATGATAAGTGGCCTGAAAGTGAGGTGAGAGACTGCTGATTTCCTAACTGGTCCAAACTTTACCACACACTGTACATTTATACCTTTTTTAAATATCTAGTCTACCTGGAAAAAACCCAAAGCCCTCTGGTTGTATTTACATTGGTGGCAATTGGCATTATTAGCAAATATTAGCAGTATAGGCTGTTTAAAAGACGTTTAAGTTTTGATTTAGGCACTTGGTGATGCCCCTAAACATAATGCAGCACAAAATAAAATTTCATTGTTTGCTTTACCTGTCATTCATATGTCCTTTTTTGCAGGTCATAGCAATTCAAAGTTAGTCTGACTGTCTGGCTTTGTGATACTATCTTTAATCCCATGTCGCTTCTTGCCCTGGTTTACCCTTTTTCTTAGCAGATATCGCAGAGTGCACTGTTTCTGTCTACCATTTATTTGTCTGTATTGTAATTTAGTCAGAAGTATTACAGGACTTTTAGAATTTTTTTTATCCCAACTTTGCTGTGGATTCATGGTGTAGATTAGTATTTCATGAAGAAAAAGTCACTTTATATGCAGTGTTATACAAATTGTTCATCACATTGTGTGAATATCTGAAGCGTGTCTTAAATGAAATGATACAGTACTTTAATATCATATTCTAATAAGGCTGAAGCTCCAGCACAACATGTCCTCTTTATTAAAACCAACAGGTGTTTGTCCAAGAACCTGCTTCATTCTCTTGCCATCCTAAATTCATTTTGTGACCAAATAAATTAATGCATGTCCTTTAGACCAATTTAACTGATGGGTTTGGAGACTTCGTATTGTTAAAGTCAAATATATGTTAATTATTTTCAGAAGAGATACTGAGGTTTGTTTCTCTGTTCTGCAGCTCTGCTAAGGAGCGCAGAGTAAGGATCTGGAAAGACTATGTTGCTCCCACTGCCAATCTGGACCAGAAAGACCGACAGTTTGTGGCAAAGGTGAGTTCATGGTTGGTTGTTAATTTAAATGTTAATGCTGTTAATTTCAAACAATTAAAAGAAAAATCTTTTACCTGTAGCTGAATTCATGGTGGTGTTTTTGAAACATGGTATAAATTATTTATCAATTATTAATCTTCTTCTCTCAGACTCTAAACCACAGCGATGTCTCAATAACCTCTTCTCTATGTGCTTTAACATGGCTTTTACTTTAGAAAAGGAGCTCCTAATTTTTGTTTGTTTATGGAATGTATAACATCACTGTCATTAAGGTTTAAATACACCTTTTTTAAAAATAAACTAATTCTGTAGTGAGGCTGTTTGTATTTTATAGAATTGAAGCATTTGGACTAGTAAAGTAATCTCTAGGGTTAAAACGGTTGTGGTTACTGGACAGGGAAGTGTAGCTGGACGAGTAGTTTACACTTTGCTCCAATAAGTTTTTATAGAGGAGACTAATAAATTGTGCGTTTTTCTATTTTATTACTGGTGAGGGAAACAGTGTTTTATCGTTTTTAGCAAAGTAAAAATTATTAAACAAACCTTACGATCAGTAGTTATAATAGGTGATTGTCTTGAGAAACAGTTTTTTATTCTGCTGGTTGAAAGTCTCTTCACATCCTGTGGTCTCTAATTGTCTAGTCTGTGCATGTGGATTTGGACAGTGGTTTGCACTGAGGGTGGGATGTACACTTTCAGTGTTATCTGGCTATAGTTACTGTTTCCCAAGATGTCCTACTGGAATGTTAAAATCCTCTTACATTAATGTTGTGCATCTGTTGTTGTTGCAGCTGTAGTGTTCAGGTAACTGAGCTACACAGAGACAGATTTTACAGGTTATATCTTGTTTTATTCCATTTTGTAAATAGCTATCGCTGCTAAACCAAAAGTCCTTTCATAGGAGTTTTAAACACTCATGCGTTTGTGTTTCTTGGTTAGTAATAAAACATTAGCAATGCTCTCTGTCTGCTACCCCACAGCAGTGCTGTGCCCTGCTGTTATTATAAATTTATTAGTTGACTCTGTTTTCTTTTGTGCCGTGGTATGAACAGTAAGGTATGACCTCTGGGTTCTCAATGTACTAGTTATTGTTTCAAATGCCAGATTTAGCCCTGTTCTCACTAGCCACTGTGAAATGTACAGTGATCTGTTTTGACAGTACATCAATCAGATAAGCCATGACTTTTATTTATAGTGACTCACGCCGAATGTTAAAAAGATGTGATAAAAGATTTTTACTTTTTTTTTTTCCTGATGTTTAAATATTAATACTGAATTTTTTTTTAAAAGGCAACATGCTGGCTTGTGCAGTAGATCAACACATCAGTATTGAGTTATAGATTGCCCAAGCCATATAATAGTACTCTGCCCTATTGTTTTTCTAGGCAATACTTACTGTCAATTTGTAATCCATGTGATATTTTAGAAGACTTTAAATCTGGATGGTTAGACTAGTTGGTGGAACTGCGAAAGCCTAAAATTATGGATAATGTTTAAAATAAATACTGTAATGAATCAAGGAATGGTACATAATATAATGATCATAATAATAATCATAGATCAAATAGCATATGGAATATTAGTTGCAGATTACACATCATAAAAGTGTGTAATACATGGAGCCATAACAGCGTATCGATAATAGTAAATTGCAAAATAATAATATATTTGAATATATCAAATAGAATGTACAGTTCTGTAAAAAAGGATTTACCCCCTTCCCAATTTCTTTTTTTTCACACTAAGACAAAGGTAAGCTAAGTAAACACAAAACACTGTTCAATTTTGCTGGCCACACCCAGACTTGATTACTGCCAGACCTGGCTGACGAAGGCCAAAAGATCCCAAAAAATCAAGACATCATGCCTTGATTCAGAGAAATTAAGGAACAGATGATAAACAAAATAATAGACATTATCAGTCTGGGTAAGGTTCCAAAGCCACTTCTAAAGCTTTGGGACTTCAGTGAACCATGGTGAGATCCATTATTAAATTTTTTATTAAATGGGGAAAAAAACATAACAGTGGTGAACCTTTCCAAGATTGGCCCGCAAAAATTACCTTAAGAGCACATCGACGACTCATCCAAGAGGTCACAAAAGAACCCACAATTTTATTGTTGTTTTATTTAAGTAAATGTCTGAGACTCTACGAGAGTACTTTAACTTGAGTAAAAAAGTGTATTCAGTATGTCAACCAGAGTTTTAAACAGTGTCTACCTGAGTAATGGATGTATGTACTTTTGCTTTCTCTGGCAATAGCCAGTCAGAGTGTCAAATTTGTCATTAGATAGTATATATGAAGAATTTTCTGAATTCAAAATTTTAAAACTGTTAGACATGTAAGTCCATGTGTCTGCTAGGTACCATTATTCTAATGTCATTGCGTTTGCTCTTGGGCCTGTCATTGCTGCTTGCAGCTATGATGGACTACTGGTTCTCCAAAGTGTTTGTGGTCATGTGTTTATCAAACTTGCTAGGTTTATTAAGGTTTATTTGCCTGAGGAAAGAGTTGGTTTAAATGAACTGTGGTGACATACAAATTAGGGCTGCACTTTATAGTATATACAGGTGCATCTCAATAAATTAGAATGTTGTGGAAAAGTTTATTTATTTCAGTAATTCAACTTAAATTATCAGACTCGTGTATTAAATAAATTCAGTGCACACAGACTGAAGTAGTTTAAGTCTTTGGTTCTTGTAATTGTAATAATTTTGGCCCTAACAAAAACTCACCAATTTACTATCTTAACAAATTAGAATACATCAGAAGACCAATAAAAAACATTTTTAGTGAATTGTTGGCCTTCTGGAAAGTATGTTCATTTACTGTATATGTACTCAATACTTGGTAGGGGCTCCTTTTGCTTTAATTACTGCCTGTCTTTGACAGTGGCCTTCAGCGCATCTGCATTTTCTGGTCTCTTGTCAATCCCCCATGGATACTCTATGGGGTTCAGGTCTTGTGAGTTTGCTGGCGAGTCAAGCACACCAACACCATAGTTATTTACCCAACTTTTGGTGCTTTTGGCAGTGTGGGCATGTGCCAAATCCCGCTGGAAATCAGCATCTTTAAAAAGCTGGTCAGCAAAAGGAAGCATTAAGTGCTCTAAAATTTCTTGGTAAACAGGTGCAGTGACTTTGGTTTTCAAAAAACACAGTGGACCAAAACCAACAGATGACATTGCACCCCAAATCTTCACAGACTGTGAAAACTCAACACTGGACTTCAAGCAACTTGGGCTATGAGCTTCTTCACCTTTCCTTCAGACTCTAGGACCTTGGTTTTCAAATGAAATGCAAAACTTGTTCTCATCTGAAAAGAGGACTTTGGACCACTCGGCAACAGTCCAGTTGTTCTTCCCCTTAGCCCAAGCAAGACGACTCCGACGTTGTCTGTGGTTCAAGAGTGGCTTAACAAGAGGAATACGACAAGTGTAGCCAAATTCCTTGACACGCTTGTGTATGGTGGCTCTTGATGCCTTGAACCAAGCATGGGTCTCATGGCTGCGGTTCTCTCGGTTGGTTGTTCATCTTTTTCTTCCACACTTTTTCCTTTCACTCAACGTTTGTTAACATGCTTGGATACAGCATTCTGTGAACAGCCAGCTTATCTGGCAATGAATGTTTGTGGCTTACCCATCTTGTGAAGGGTGTCAATAATTGTTTTCTCAACAACTGTCAGATCAGCAGTCTTCCCCATGATTGTGTAGTCTAGTGAACCAAACTGAGAGACCATTTTGAAGACTCAGGAAACCTTTGCAATTTTTTTGTGTTGATTAGCTGATTGGCATGTCACCATATTCTAATTTGTTAAAATAGTGAATTGATGAGGTTTTGGTAAATTTGGGCCAAATTCCCTTTTCACTCTGTGCCACAAATCCTGGTATTTCTTTCTACGTTCCTCAGTCCTTTCCATGTCCCACTTTTTATTGGCTAACCTTTTCCTCTGTATACAATCCTGAACTTTCTCATTCCACCACCAAGTACCCCTGACTCCAAACCTGCCCAACACTTCACCTCTGTTCCCCTCACCAACATGTTCATTAACATTAAATTCTGCACCTGTCACTACATTCTCTCCTCTGGGAATACTCACAATTACTTCATCTAACTCACAACCTCCCTGTGGGGCATATCAGCATTCACCAACCCCCTGAAGTTTCTAACTTCAGACTCATCACACTGTCTGACACTCTTTTCACCTCCAGAACATTCTTTACAAACTCCTCTTTCAGGTTCACCTCACCCATTTCTCTTCCTTTCCACACCATGATAGAACGACTTGAATCCAGATCCAATACTAAAAGTCTTGCTACCCTTCCACCTGTTCAAGACTGGAATGGGCTACAAGACATCTCCAATCAGCTTGGTAAAAATAGGTGAATATTCGCAAATAGACAAAGCACAAAATAAGTCAGTCTCCCCTGGTCTGGGGCTCCATACAGGATCTCACCTCGTGGCTTTTTAATGATTATGAGAACGGTGACAAATCAGCCCTGAACTACATAAGATTATGACAATGACCCAAAACACACAGCCAAGGTATCAAAGTGGCCCAGAAAGAAGCACAGCAAGGTCCTGGTATGGCCTAGCCATAGAAAAGATAGACCTTAATCCCATAGAAAATGTGTGAAGGGACTGCAGTCATTGTGTGTGGACAGAAAAAGGGTTGCTCTAGAACAGGAGGCATAGCAGTAACAGTTCAGATAGGAATTTAAATCCTATCACTTGCCACGGTTTCTTTTAATCCTGTGGAATACTGTAAAAACAGCAGTAAGTGCCTGCACCGCCATTTTCACTCTTCAGCGTGCTCTACTTTCCCTAGTGTCTTGTGTGCCATCAGCAGCTTTTAATAGCATACATCAGGAGTTTTATAGCACTTGTACTTATCATTCTCTAACATGGCACCAGGGAAAGGGCTGGTGCGAGAGACTTCAGGTCAACAGACTTCAAGAACCTTACAGTCAAACCATTAAACAGAGCAGTTTCACTGTGTGATTTGCTCAGAGTATATAATCTCTTGAGTACACTGGAGCACCTGTATATATTTGTTTTCTTTTTTAAAGTTTTTCACTCTCTTAAGTAATATCCAAAATCCATTTCATACGAATGTTTCAAAACTGTCTCAAAAGTTAGTATCTAAAAACTATTAAGTATGGATTAGGGGTGTGACGAGACACTTATCCCATGAGACTGGGTTCATGAGATGAGATTTTTAGACTTTAGAAAGAAATCCTCAATGATGGAAAAACAAAATGAATTTTGAAATCAACTTGTACTTTATGAAATGAAACATCTCACCCGGCTGGCAAATAAATGACACGTGCAACACCAAGTCCAGCCTGTGTAGTGAGGTTTATTGTGTGTGCGAAGCATTTGATGTGCAAGAGCGATGCAGATCATGTTAGCAGAGCTGTGCAGTATTAATTCTCACAATGTTTGCATATTGTAATAATGTCTGTCTTGTCTATCCATCTTTTGCTGTTTCTTATGTAACAGACTAAACTGTTTATTGGGTTTGGACGTTGTTATTTTGTGACAGCACTTATTGTGTGAGCGGATGCATTTTTCCCTTTGGGACTTGCCCTAGTTTGATGAGAGTGCAAGACGATAAGACAGGAGAAAAAGTTGTATATGCATGTCTGGATCTACTAAACTAATTCATTACATTTTGGACTTTGGACATTTTGTTGAATTCATGTGTTTAGGCGAACCTGTGATGAACACTCGGTTACACTAATGTCCAAAATGTTGCCACACAAATGTACATCCTCAGCAGACCAGTCGGTGTCTTCAGTGTATCTCGCGTTAAAGTAGCATCACTGAAACGTTTTTTAAACCTGGGGAAATTATTTATTATGATTTGTCCTGAGAAATTCTTTACACACACATGCACATATTACTGTTAAGATCTAATATTCCCAGGAAGGAATGATGACCCTAACCAGAATGCGGTAATTATTTTAAATAAATAAATATACTTTATATATATACACTCTCACGTGTGTAATTAAAATGCAGTAGTTCTAAAAAGAAAAAAAAAAACGTGATATAAATAATACTTTGAACTTTTTAAATGTACAGTTGCAGTCCACTGCTTGACCTGCAGATGGCAGTGTTCTCCTATGCAGAGGCACAATGAGTCATAGAGGCATCCTTCTAATGGCAAATTTCAATAAGCTGTTTTTAAATGCAGATCCTATTTATTTTAATGACATCAGTGGCTTTGCAGGGTTGGACTGTGCTCGGTTTGTCCTTGTGTACAGACTGAGCATTCATGTAAAGAGGTTTCTTTTTACATTAAACAGCTCGGTTATTAGCTAAGCTACTTTTCTTCTGGTAGCTGGTTTATGTAGGGTTTTACCCTGTGGGAACCCATTCAGTGAATGTGGGTTTAGTTTGAGAGCTTCAGTCACACGTGTTTGACAAAATCTCTACTGCTCCTGACAGATTGGCAAGTCATTTACAACCTACAAAGGAAGACATTTTTATGTTCATTATCTGGATTTAAAATATAATGTTTTGAACATGTTTGTCTGTGTTAATCTGCAGCAGGTTTGTAATTGATTTTTGTTCATCCATCCCGATCTATGAATTAGTTTTTAGTTAGGAATTAAGAACGAGGGATGGGGACATTTATCCAGTAGTGAGTGGATGAAGTAGTTATATGCTACTGTCCTTTTTCCCCTTGTGCTAAATCGGGCTCAGCTCATATTCGATATGTAAACGGTTTCTCTGGCAACAAGCTGTGCTTCATGTTGTTAAAGTGAATTGTTTAACCCATGGCTCACTCTTCCTGTATGTGTGCTTTTTCCCTTTTCGTGCAGGTGATGCAGGTTATCAATGCAGATGCTATTATTGTGAAGCTCAACTCTGGTGAATACAAAACAATTCACTTGTCCAGCATTCGACCCCCCAGGATTGAGGGCGAGGTATGACGTGTGTGTCTGTTTGCTGTTTTATATGCTGTTAATAACTCAGGAGACAGAGTTTAGTCATTTTTAACCTCAAATGATTGATTGTTTGTTTTTTAAAAGGTTCTGGTGAGACGTTAAAGTTAATCATAACATTGGTTATAACTATTTAATAATAATTGCAATTATAAAAGCAACTAGTTGTTTAGCATAATTGTCAACACAAAACATTTACAGTAGCAAGAAAACCTCTTTTGACTGAACTGCTTTTTGCAGTAATTTGTCATTAAAATGTGACCTGATCCCAATCGAAATGTCCAAACAACAAACACGATGTGTTTAAACTGATCACACACAATTCTCATTTCTCCTGTCTTTACAGAAAAAAGTAAGTAAACTTAACAAATAATTACTTCAACAACAGTTAAGGATTCAAATTCATTTATCACCCGAGATTTATTGCTAAAGATTTTGTTTGATATAAGTACATCTTTTTCTCTCTTAATAAAGGTACTTCACAATTTCTCATTCAGGACCATCTTAAACTGGCTTTCGTGTTGGGCTCAGAGATTTAAAATGTTAAATAAATAAATTGGAAAATAAAAATTTGTTAGATTTGGATACAAGTATTTGATTGTCATTTTAAAATGAGATTTTAAGGACTTGAAGTTACAGTTGGTGAGTGCAAGGAGATGATCCATCGGTCTGACTGGTATTTTTTTAACTAACTTGTCTGATTTGGAGCAGTTAATAAGCAAGAAAAGTTACACAGCTGAGCAGGTGTTTGAGCCAAAGTCATGGTGTACTATCTGCTGAGATTAGTTATAAAATAAGAAGCAGAAGGAATGTTTTATCCAGCAGTGCACAAAGCATTAGTGGAATAAAATGTTCACAGAGAGCAGCATATTTCACCATCTGTTAGTCAGAAACATGCTGTAGACAGAAGGACAAAATGGTACAGCCAGTTCTCAAATCTCACAGCAGACTTCATCTTCATTTTAAAGTTGTATGTATAACTGAAGTTCTTGACCGGTAACTAACTTATATATTATGCTGCTACCACATTATGCTTAAATAACTGCATGAGTATGTGTGTGTTCGTATACAAGAATTGTTGACTGTACATTTAATTAATTGTATTTAATATGATTGTTCTGCTGCATCGGCTCGAGTAAATCATTTTCGTTTAATAATTTATAGTAATTTAAATAATCACAATCTGCCTGTGTGTACATACTACTTCATTGTACATCATATTTGTAGTCATTTAATAATACTGTTTCTGCAAGATGTGGAAATTTGAAGAATCATCATCTGGGCAAAATTATTATTTTGAAAATTTATTTAATGGGCTCATGAGTGTTCTTTTTACTCTGTATGTGGCAGCATTTTCACACAACACAATAACCTGGAAGCTTTATGAGCACTTTAAGAATGTGTTGGGTATGTGTGTTACTCAATTTTGTCTGCTTAGCAGCTGACTGAAAAAATTATGCAGCTTTAATTGGTAAATACAAATCGGGCAGTTACACCTGATACAAATATACACACACCATCATTATACACAAAGGAGGTTCTTTACATCAACTGAGATTTTTGTGATATTTTCTCCAGCCCTGTTTCTCTTTATTTAGGCCAATAAGAATTTGTGTGTTTGTAAAAGTAACGCAGCCGTTCGGTGCATGCAGTCTGCACAACCATCATCTAATGATGCAACCCAAACGTCATTATGTTAAGATTTTATCCTTTGACTCGGCTGATGTAAGAGGATAGATGTGTGACTGTAGTAAAAAAGTTTTGAATTTGTTCAGGAATCTTAGCAATATAATATATATATAATATATATAATATATATATATATATATATATATATATATATATATATTATATATATTATCATATATATATAATATATAATATATAATATATAGTAATATATATATATATAATATATATATAATAATATAATAATATATATATATATATATATATATATAATTATTATATACTAATATATATATATAGAGATTACCAAAAGTCGATGACTATCCAGAAATTCCGCATTGATTAGCACAGATTTATCTTCTAATATATCTTCTTAACCTGAGTAATTAAATGCTGACCCATTCCCATGGGTATGTGTGTGTCCCCCATTTCAGGTTGAATTGTGATTTAGTGAGGATATATTCATTTAAGTTAGTTTTACTGGATTGAAAAAAAAGTTT
>VCAZ01000208.1:527500-533829 GCA_005784505.1 Bagarius yarrelli | reverse complement strand
CTCTCTCACACACACACACACACACACACACACACTAGGCAGGGACACGAAATCCAGGACGCAGTCACATGTGACCAGCTGGAAGGAAATGAGCCTGACTTGCTGAACAAATCATGGAAACATTAAAACAGCCCTCCATTACAACCAACACCCTTCCCTCTCCACACACACACACACACACCACACACACACACTATATTATGGCATCCGCCCACACTGATGGAAACATTGGCTGACCTACATTATTGCAGAGAAAATACAAAATACGGAGCAGTTTTTAACTGAGGAGACAATCAGTGATGTTAATATAACAGTCTATTAAATAAATAAGTGCATAATTTTAAACACACGGGTATTTTTAACACACTATAACGAGAGAGGAGAGAAGAGAGAGAGAGAGAGAGAGAGAGAGAGAGAGAGAGAGGAGAGAGATGAAATTAAGAGATGTGAATTAAAATTGAGAAAGAAAATGAAAGAGAAGAAAGGAAGAGAAAGAAAGAAAAACACAAAGTTGCAGAGAATAAAGAAAAGATTAAACCAAGGAAAAAAAACAAACAAAGGACAAAGAGAGATAGACAGAGAGGAGACAGAAAGAAAGAGAAGAGTTAAAATAAAGAGATGGAATTAAATTGACAGAGAGAAAAAAAGGAAGCGAAAGAGAGAAAGAAAGAAAGATACAGAAAAGTTAGATACAAAAAATGAAAGAAAGCTTAAACGAAGGAAAGAACAAACAAACAAAAGTAAGAAAGAAAGAAAGACAGACAGAAAGAGTAAGACAAAAAAGAGAGAGAGAGAGAGAGAGAGAGAGAGAGAGAGAGAGAGAGCCCATGGCTTTAATGTGATGAGAAGTTGAGAGCTGTAAGCAGAGAGATGCTTCGTCAGAGGAATGCATTATTCAACTCACAGAAACACAGCTCTCTTACACACACACACACACACACCACACACACACACACACACACACACACACACACACATTTATTAAATTCTTCAGTGGTTTGGCTTAAATCGTCAGTATAAATCATAGTCATTCTTTTTCGATTGTTTGGACTGGGTTGCCAGGTCGGTGTTTTTCCTGTAAAAGTCACTTTTGATAAATTTAACTAATAAAATAGCATCAATGCTAAATATAAAAATGAAATGAATAAAAGAGGAGATGAAAGATTTCCACCGAAAATAAGAAATCGATGGAAAAATCCACGTCTATTCTCTCTTTAGGCTTTAGCGAGACTACCGTTAGCCTGTTTAGCTTGGAAAACTTCCCGCTCTTTTGGTTAAACGCTCGCGCAGATGGCTTAATCGCGTGAGCAGGGATTTTTTTTTGTCCTGTCATCAGGATTTTTTTTTTACTGAAGCGGAAAAATTGCGCCTCTCTCATTTCGCAGTTCTTATTCACTCGATGCGGATTGTAGAAGCAAACCACACAGAGCCTCTGGGGGAGAAAACACACCATTTAGACCTTTTCATGTGGTTTAAAAAGCATTTTGGCCTCGTTTTGCTGTGCAGAAGTCGAGTTCTGTCAACTGCCACAAACGATAACTTCTATTTCTGTACACACAGGATTGGATATACATTCGGGTGATTTTGTAGCTTTCAGAAAACGTAAAAAATGTTTAAAAGGAATCTAAAAAATATGTTAACTTGTGGTATAAGAGTGAAGAGAAGCGCCCTCTAGTGGACATCAGCATAAATACAATACAATACAATACAGTATAATAGAATAACCTGAGATGTTCATAGACAGACATTTAAATAAGCTAAATTATTAGAAGCAAATTTGTGTATAATAAATATATTTGTCTATTTATTAAAGCTATATAAATGTTTGGATGAAGCCATTTCATTAAAACGAACAAATAAAATAAAACGTGTGAGCAAACAAACAAAAAAAGAATAAATAAAACTATTATAAGAGTTGATATATAAAAAAAATTTAAAATAAAATAAATGAATTTAAAATGAACGAAAACTAAGCAAACAAAATAAATAGAACGACTAAAACAAAAAAATAACAAACTGGCAATGACAAAAAGTAAGTAGACAAACAACAAACGGATAAACAAACAAATAAACAAAAGGACAAATAACTTTAGGAATAATTGTACAAATAATTAAAGAATATCTCAATAACGAAATAAACAAACATCAAGTAAAGAAGAGAGAGAGAGAGAGAGAGAGCGAGAGAGAGAGAGAGAAAGAAACGGAAGACAAGAAAAGAAAGAGGGCGAAAGAGAGCTAAAGAATGAAGAATGAAAGAGAAGAAAGAAAGAAAGAAAAAGAAAGAAAGAAAGAAAAAAAAAAAAGAAAAAAAAAAAAAAGAAAGAAAGAAAGAAAGAAAGAAGGGCGAAAGAAGAGCTAAAGAGTGGAATGAAGAGAGAAAGAGAAAGAAAGAAAGAAAGAAAGAAAACAAAGAAACGAAAAAGAAACAACAAGTACCTAAAGAAACTATGGTGAATAAATAAATGAACACAAACAAACAAACAATAGACAATTAATTTATGAAATAAACAAACAATAAAAAGAATTAATAGACAGATGGATAGATGAATAAACGAATAAACTATCACTAAACAAACAACAAACAACAACAAACAAGTGGTGTTGAATTTGTGTTGTATTCCGTCTGTAGTGCGGAGCTCTGGCAGCGGAGTCTGTTGGACAGTGTGAGGACGACAGGTTGCTAGGCAACAGGAGGAGAGAATCTCCAGGAGGGTCACTTCTGATTACAGACTGTTTCCTTTCTCTCCATCACACAAACGCACAGGATGCTGAGGTGAAGTTTGTGCACGCGTGTGTGTGTGTGTGTGGTGTGTGTGTGTGACGTCACCTTCGGCTCAAATGACTTATGATTCTCACACTCATTCAGACCACGACTTGTGTTTATAACAGTGATATGATCATAAATGGACCATTAAAGGTTCTTCTTCGGGTATTTGAGTGAAACAGATATTCTGTTTAGAACGTTTATAACCTGTTTATAACGTACACACAGACGTTGTGTCCGGCATGGCCTTCGCTGCAGCGGTGCAGCTCCTCTGAACTTTAGCGATGGCTAAACATCGATAAAAGGTAAAACGAACGAGCCAAAATATTTTACTTAGGTGTGCCAATCAATTCAACGTTTCATGAATCAAGAATCACTAGTTACCGAATGATTCATTCTGTAGATGGCTCTTTGTACTTGACGCATGGCTAAAAAGTAGAAGATTGTTATTGAATCAATTAAAAACAGGTAGGAAAGGTAAACTTTGGAGGATTAAAAAAAGTTATGTTATATATAAATTAATACCGTATGACAACATATTTAATAAATGGTTGGAAATTATTTCGAGGAATGAAATGCCTTAAGAGTCGTTTGAGAAAGAATGATTCACCAGTGATTTATCGATCACTGATTATTAAATAATTTTATTCTTATTAAAAAAAAAAAAAAAACTTACTGTGGCTTAAGGGGACAATTCCGGAGTCGTTTGAGATATATACGATTCCATGATGATTCACCAAACGATTCATTCGAAAAGCTTCTTTTTTTTTAAAAAAAAATCAAACACATTCCTCAGACGTTCAAAGGTATCGGCTTCCCAAAATAGGCTTTATTTTGGAAAACTACAGTGTACGTCAGAAAACTTTTTTTTTTTTTTTTGCTCTGAAGAAATAAAATTCATTTTGCACATTCTGAACACACAATTGTCCAAAAAAATATAAATAAATAATAAATAAATAACAATTTCAACTTAGCAAAAAAGAAAATAAATAAATCATAATAATAATAATAGATAATACGATAAAGATTAGAAAATTTCTGGTACATTATGGCGGGGCTTCACGGTGGTCATGGATACGGCGTGGCGGTTCGAATGATCAGGAAATTAAGTAAACTTTGGTACAAAAAATATGATCTTTATTCTTTTGGCTTATTTTTTAAATAAATGTCAGCGTGTGAGTCGGTTAGTATAGTGCATGCAGTTTACTACAACACTACGAATGAAAGATGACGACCACTGATTGCTTCATCAAATTTCTATATACATTTAAAAACCAGAATCTGGCCCTCACGCATACTGTAGCACTTTGCAGGAAAAAAAAAGTAAACAAAATAACAATAAAAAAAAAAAAAGAAAGAAGAAAAAAAAAAAAAGAAATGGAATAAACATGAGCTCCGAACTACTATTTACAGTATAAACATTGAACAAGAGAATGGGAATAAAGCACATCAATGCTGGTCCCAGGACACACACATATACTAGCTTTCTGTCTCACACATATATATACTATATTTCTCTCTTTCACATACACACACACACACACACACACACGCAGACACGCAGACACACGTAGATAATATGCATCCAGATGGCAGTGTAAAAGTGCTCGTCTACAGTGTTGAGTACAGAGTGAGGCGAGATACAGAGTGCCCATATGTACAGACGGAAACCACACAGAAATATTCAGCCGGAAATCCTCCGCTTCACTCAGCCTCCCTACCCCAAAAAAACCCTTCAGGGGGTTTAGTAATGGTTGTTCGTTTCGAGCTCCAAGTCGTCCGCCATCTTTCCTGCACCGAGAAATGATTCGCTTTGGAAGAAAAGACGACGTCAAAAGAAATTTTCCGGCGTGAAGACATTCAATAAAAAAAGGGGGGGGGATCTGGAAACGAATCTAGCACGTTGCACGGTATTCCGGGACTTTTTGTTCGAAAGTGGACATTCAGGCTTTTGAAAAATACATAAGCGCATGGACTCGTGTCTGTTTTGTTGTTCTGATAAAATAAGGCAGCACTGCAATACATCTTAATCTATAATAATCATCATCATCATCATCATCGTCGCATTTATATATAAAACATTCCCACTATTCCCCCCTGGTGGCTTTGAAAAATCCTGATCCCCAAGCAGACATTGTGCTCGCAAAGAGCAGATACTTCCTGTCTAGTTTATTTTACGTCACACTAACACACAACCTTTTGCTAGCTCGCGTCCGGGGTTTTTTTTCTACATTAACACACCTTTAACAGCTTCGAAGCTTCAACTGAATTCACACAATCGAAAGAGTGAGTAAAAAATTCACCAGGATTGTTAAAAAAATGGAGAAACGTCAACCACATGACAAAACCCGGAACTTCAGCAGGTACGTCATAATACGCCGTTCGAGAATGAGGACACCTGCGATAGACTGCCTGACCGCGGAACCGTTTTCTTGGAGTCCTTGGAAAACACTCGGAATAAAAAGACGCCTCCGAAAGCTATACTCTATACACACACATACACACACCATGAGTCCCTTCTAATAGTAACAGTCACTCTCTTGTCTAAAGTCTGTGTGTGTGCTGGGTTGTTGTGTGTTGAAAACTTGAATGTGTCTCAACATGTCTGTGTCCTAGTTGGTCAATAAACATTAATACACAAACACGCACTCTTACAAACACACTTACACACACACACACACACACACACACACTCTTTCAGTTTGGCATAAGTCCCAAAACTTGTCCATCGCTTTGTTCCCCATAGATTCTGTAAACAGTGTCTCGTTTAAAGAGCCGTCTCCGCCGCACTCGTTTCCATCTCTCTTTCAAAAGTCTCTCTAAAATTCATTTCTTTCTCTCACGTGTGTCTTTTGTACTGTTCTCTTTCTCCCGCCGTTCTTTCTCGTATTTGTCCTTCTCCGATTTGGCCACGCTGTTGTACGAAGGCGGCGAAGCCGAAGACGGGGTCATGTCTGTTTTGTCTGACGCAGAGTTCTCCGGAAACTTTCCGATCACCAAAACCTCCTTTTCAGGCAAAGGTTCTCCGCCGTCCTGCAGCTGCTGGCGGTACATGTTTGACGCCTTCTTAACCGTAATGCGAATGCGGTAGCGTCGAAAGGCTCGCTGGATAACGATGGCTGACATTTCCTCCTGCTTGCGCCGCAAAGTGGTGGTAATGGGTTCGTAGGATACTTTGGATGGATTAGAGGCCATGAAGCGTTCCTCCATCTGGCCACGCAGCGCGTCCATCTCGCCCTCCTCGCCCAGCACTCGCAGTGTGAAGGCAAACAGAATGTCCAGACAGTGGATGCGGTCTCCACTGACCATCGGCAGGTCCATGGCGATTAGCTGGATTTTGTTGGGCTTGGGAATGCGTAACGGTGGGTCAAGGGCATCTGCAAAGTCTGAAAGCTTGTCATACTCAACAAACTGCGTTGCGTTGGGGTCAAAACGCTCCCACACCTCGTAGAACATCTCGAAGTCATCCTCACTTAGCGGTTCGGCACTTTCCTCTGTAGCAACACTGAAGTTCTCCAAAATGACAGCGATGTACATGTTGACTACAATCAGGAAGCAGATAATG
>VCAZ01000208.1:460000-522500 GCA_005784505.1 Bagarius yarrelli | reverse complement strand
GAGAAAGGGAGTGTGAGAAGGAGAGAAGTAATAAGACAGACAGAGAGAGACGGAGAGAGATTATAAGCAAAATAAAGAAAAAACCCATCAGTATTCATGATCTCGATGTGTTCATGTATATATAGATATACGTGTGTGTGTGTGTGTGTGTGTGTGTGTGTGTGTGTGTGTGTGTGTGTGTGTGTGTGTCCTCACCAATGCCCCGCTGCTCAGCAGGATCATGAATATGATGAAGGATTCGAACCAGTTGTGCTCCACTATGATGAAGCAGGTTTTCCTGAGAGTCCACCAGCTCCTCCAGCGTCCCTTCTCCACATCCACCTGACAGCACTGAAACCTCATCACGCAGCCTGACGGACGCAGAACACCGTGAGAAACAGTACAGGAACACAGGAGAGGCGGTCACGTGAGCGTGAGGAACAAACAGCTGTAAACACATCTGTTTTCTCCACATGACTCGAGGAGGAGAAATTTCTTCTCTTGTTTTTTTAAATTCTAATAATAGAATTATCTTAAATAGAAATCTGGAGCTCGGGGGAGGGTTTTGGTTCTCAGCCCTCGGTGTTCACACAGATACAATGATTGCTGGCAATTTGATGTCACTTCAGATCAAATACCGAGCTGAAGCACACACACTTACACTCTCACACACTCACACACACCTTCGGTAAAGCAGTCCTCAGGGTCCAGCGACTCTTCTGGTTCCAGTTCCACCGATTCGGCTCCATCTCCCGGCGGTCTGATGTCTACTGTGCTTCCTTCGGAGGAACTTAGAACCGTGTCCACAGGAAGTTTCTAAGATAATGCACACACACACACACACACACACACACACATACATAAAACCCATGAATGCGGTGCTGCACGGAGTTCCTTCGGGGTTCTTGCCCTTTTGATACTTCATGCAGTTTCAACCAGATCATTCAAAAGTACCTACGAGCCTGTGGATTGATTGATTTGGTCTGATTTGTCCCGATTGGTAGCCGTGCGCGATGGCCTACAGCACAGGCTCATGGGTAATCTCACAGTCAGCTGTGGGTACGTTTGATGGGCCTTCATTCCTTCCTTCATGCATTTTTTTAATCAAGGTGCATATTTGAAAAGAATTCATCCAAGCTCGAGAGATCTCGTCAACGGATGTTCAAGTGCTTCGAGTATTTTCATGTCCAGTGCTAAACAACAACCCCTGGATTTAATTTTTTTTTCTTCCCACCCCAGAAAAGACGAATGATTTCTACCGGATCAAATCCAGAACAGATTGAGGATCCAGATTGTTGGGATTGGGACATGTTCCCGACCCCACTGGCTGCCATTTTTCCCTGATTGACATGAAAACACAGCGTGGAAAGTCCATTCCGTTAAAGCGGTGGTCAAGCTTCAGTCCGCCAGTCAAGAGGTTGAAGAGGAGGGGAGCCGCATTAGCGCATTTCTAACACCAGGGCCGCGTCTGCACGCCAGCCTGAGACAGCATTCGCTCTTACGGCCATGTTTACAGCAACATTAAAAAAAAAACCGTCCGTGTGTTTCTATTAGAAATAATGCCAAAAATATTTTTCTTATTGAAGTGAAAGGAAAAAAAAATTATAAAACAAATGATGTAGAAAATGTTCACAGTTTTAGTTACCTGACAGACAAAAAAACTGAAAGCCAAGAGAAAACAGACAGACAAAAAAGATATGTGTAAAGTTGAGAACAAGAGAAGCAGACAGAAACAAAACCAGGCAGACAGACAGACAGACAGAAACAAAACCAGAGACACAGACACAGAACCAGACAGACAGACAGACAGACACAAAACCAGGCAGACAGACAGACAGACAGAAACAAAAACCAGACAGACAAATGGAAACAAAGCCAAACAGACAGAACCAAAACCAAACAAACTGAAACAAAACTAGACAGACAGACAGAAACAAAACCAGACACACAGACACGGAACCAGACAGACAAATGGAAACAAAGCTAAACAGATAGAACCAAAACCAAACAAAACTGAAACAAAACTAGACAGACAGACAGAAACCAAAACCAGACACACAGACACGGAACCAGACAGACAAATGGAAACAAAGCTAAAAAACAGATAGAACCAAAAACCAAACAAACTGAAACAAAACTAGACAGACAGACAGAAACAAAACCAGACACACAGACACGGAACCAGACAGACAAATGGAAACAAAGCTAAACAGATAGAACCAAAACCAAATAAACTGAAACAAAACCAGACACACAGACACAAAACCAAACACACAGAAAAACAGAAACAAAACTAGACAGACAGACAGGAACAAAACCTAAGAGACAGACAGAAAGCCAGACAGACAGAAACAAAATCAGACAGACCAAAACAAAACCAGACAGACAGCTAGACAGAAATAAAACCAGACAGACAGACAGACAAAAAAACAAAACCAGACAGACAGACAGAAATTTGAGTCTGGTTGTGGTAGGTGGCGGTAGGTGGTGGCGTATTAGGGCTGTCGAGGACGGGCGTGTTCCCAGGCCGAGTCCATGCCGGGGTAAAGGGCGGCACGTGAGAATGCTGTCTGAAGCTGAGCGGCAGCGCCGGTTGCCACGGTACCCAGCTAATGCGGCACAGGGGAATGATGTAAGCATGCCATGTGCAGATTCGGAATGTTCGAGAATTTCTTTCAGTTTTCTCAGCGGTGAAAAAGCTGCACAGACCCTTAAATTACCAAACACGTCTAAACTCAACAAAGATCTGTTTACTGTCTCTCATTTCATGTCCTCCACCCACTGTATCGTTCTTTTCTTTACGTTTTCTCGGTCCAATTGTTGGCACCGTCTAAGCCTTCATCATTTAGTCAAACATCCTTGTTAGCGCAAGCTTCGAGACGATATGCAAATTCATCCAAAAGCAAATGTTAAACAAAAAAATCAACATTAAAAAAACATTTTTTAAATTGAAAGATCAATTTGTGCTCTAATCATTAGCGCTTTAACGATTAGCTTGGTTTCATTCCGGGTTCAAATGAATGCAGTGCTACTGAAAATATGTTACTACTGTACTCTATATCCGAGTCTACAGACACACTGCCCCTAGTGGTGACACTTAGAATAGCATTTTCCTCCAACAATAATTTGAATAGAAAAACGATTAAATATAATTATATTAATGAATAAATCTCTAAATTAAACTTAAAACCCGTTTGATACCAAGCTGATAGTTTGGTTCGAGAGCTGCAATGTTGAAGAGCAGCTTTCATCATTCCTTCATGAACAATACTGATGTCAAGATGCAGTTAAACAAATATGAGCCATGGAGTAATTCTACTGAGGCAACATCATTCATTTTGTTATTTACTCACACACACCACACACACACACACACACACATATACATACAGAGTAAGGGCGTTTTCATGCTGATGATTTGGGGCGGGGCTTAGCCATACATATAAAGATTTGGATTTACACTAGAGACATTTAAGTCATTGTATATATAAAATATTTTGATATATATTTATATATATATATATATTTAATATGTTTTTACACACTTACATTTATATTTACATATACATTTCTTTTTTCAAATTATTTTTTATTATTAAAAAAAAAAAACTAATAATAAAACTAATAATAAAAGTTTTAAATAAATTAATCTAAAATAATTTACCTTTTATAGTGATTTTTCTAAATATTTGCAAATCATTATTTGTTTTATTTTAACAAACCTAGAATTTCTGTAAAACTAATTTTAAACCTTTCAGTGTATTTTTTAAAAAATATAAAAATATTGACGTTTTACACAGCGATTATTTGTATTTTATTTTTAAAAATAATTTATTTTAAATGTTGCCTAATTGATAATAAACCCTTGTAAATAAAATTTAATTTGATATTTTTTTCCAATTTTACAAACTTTTTACAGATTTTAAATTTACTTTTTTATTAATTTTTTTTTATTTAGTTTTTTTAGTTTTGTTTTTTTAATAATACGTGTATTTTACATTTAACTTAATAATATAAAGAACTTTTTTTTATTAAACTTAATAAACTAGCTAGAATTTATTCATTTATTTATATTATTTTAAGTAGAATTATAAAATATAAAAACAATCTTACACACACATCCACTCACGCACACAAACACACCCTTCCACACAATTACTCTGCTGTAATTTCATTCATTCTTGGATGCTCGATGCGTCAATGAAAAAAAAAAAAAAACGAAAAGAAATAAATTTACATTCAAACTAAAAAAACGCAGTAGTATTATATGGGGGGGGGGTGCTGGATGGCTGGAATTATAGATGGAAAAATGATGATCTTGCTCATTCCGTATGATTGTTGTTACTGCAAAGAAGCCTGGTGCTCGTAAAAAAAACCAAACTTAATAAAATAAAGAAAATAAAGCTAACAGCTGGTTGTCTCCAGTGCAGTGGGATTCAACAGGAAAGGGGGCGGGGTTAGGAGTGAGGGAAGGGCACAGGCATAAGAGAATGAAAAAAAGAGGCAATCCGTTCCAAAAAAGACCGAAAATGAAAAGAGAGAGAAAGAAAGAGAGAAAGAGAGAGAAGAGAGAGAGAGAGAGAGAGAGAGAGAGAGAGAGAAGAGAGTTTGGGAAGAGATGGCAGAGGCAGTCTTCATGGTTAGTGTGTGGGAAGAGGAAAGACTCTTACAGGGGTCTCTCAGAGAAAACCTGGAGTTCGTCTCTCATTACGCTGCAATAACAAGGTCACACACACAGAGAGATACACACTTCACAAAACATGGATAACAACGTCGGCAACTTTAACACACCACCGGGAAAAAGGGGAACAAGAAGGAAAAAAGGAGGTTAAGAACACTGTAGCACTTTCTCAGAGGTATGCATGGAAAAAAACGCAGTGGAGAGAAAAGAAACACGCTTCCCACACACACACACACACACACACACACAGGTAAACACACACAACATGAAATTTAAAAATTTCTTCAACAAGCTAACTTTCTGAGCAGTTGAGGGTAATGGGCCTTGCTCAAGGGCCCAGCCTGGTGGTGGCAGGGCAACACCTGAACCACTGAGTTACCACTTCCCTATAATTACTTTGCTATAAACTGCTCAACTGGTTGTGCAGTGTGTGTGTGTATGTGTGTGTGTGTGTGTGTGTGTGTGTGTGTGTGTTATACTAATACAATGATTTTAAATTTGCACCCAGCACAAGGTCCTTCACAGCTGCCTATGATCTAGGTCATGTGATTATAAGGCTTATCTTCCTCTCACTCTCTCTCTTACACACAAATGATAAAATGACTCTAAACAACTAATAGCTACAAATGTTAAACTACCAAACAAATGTACAATTTTAGTCTGTTTCAGATCAGATTCAGGTCTCTTTCCTACCTCTTTGCTGCCCTCTACGTCAGACGACTCGCTGCTGAAATCCTCAGTGTTGAGGTTCTCGAAGTCGGATTCGCCCACAGCGATGGGCACCGTGACTGTAAGGCTGGGGTTGTGGATAAACGACATGTAGTCGCCTTCCTCAATGCCGTACTTCCCGTGGCTTTCCACCCCGTTGCTGGGTGACACGCAGGGTTCTTTGAGGAAGTCCTTACCAAGGTCGACGGCCACTGGAGCGTGGTTGGTCAGGCAATTCTCTTTTCCGTCGCTATGCAGGTCATCCAGGGGCTTTTCCTCGTCCAGGCCACCGGGTTTGGTCCCAGCTAGGAAAAGACTCTGCAGGAACTGCCTTAGCACCGATTTTATGAAAGCGATGCCCCTCTGGATGCGGCCCACGGCGATCTGCAGGTTGTTCATCTCGCTGTCGTCGTCTGTGGAGGCCAAGTTGTCGGCACTGAAAGAGCTTAGAAGCAGGGCCAGGAAGAGGTTTAACACCTGCAATACAACCACAAATGGTGTCATGATACCAGAACAGCAGCACAACACAATTACACTTGCATTTCTGGCATTTGGCAGATGCCCTTATTCAGAGGGACCTACTTTAACTCATTTATCCATCTGAGCAGTTGAGGGTTAAGGGCCTTGCTCGGGGGTCCAGCACTGGCAGCTTAGTGGTGCTGAGAATTAAACCTATGATCTTCTGATCAGCAAGCCAAACCTTAACCACTAAGCTACCACTTTCCCAACAATACACCTGCTTCAAAGGGTTCAACAAGGGGATCTTACCACTAGGTTCCCAATGACCATGACCATCATAAAGACGATGAGACACATGGTCTGGCCAGCCACCTCCATGCAGTCCCACATGGTCTCGATCCACTCGCCGCACAGCACTCGGAACACGATCAGAAACGAGTGAAAGAAGTCCACCATGTGCCAGCGCGGCAGTTCGCAATCGTCCGAGATCTTGCAGACAAAGTCACGGTAGCTCTTTCCGAACAGTTGCATCCCCACCACGGCGAAGATGAAGACAATGATGGCTAGCACTAAGGTCAGGTTGCCCAGGGCACCCACCGAGTTTCCTATGATCTTGATCAGCATGTTCAGAGTGGGCCAGGACTTGGCCAGTTTAAACACTCGCAGCTGAGGGACAGAGGAATAGAGGGACTCACTTACACAATACAGCTGTTGATCAGTGCAAAAGTTTACACCCCCACTTGTCCCGTTATTTTACTCTTTATCTACAATTAAGAGTTTAATAGGGATTACCGTAGTTACTGTGCTTAAAAAGGTTTGTGCCCCTATATTATCTTATAGTTCATTTATTTGAATGTGTCTGAAAGAGTTAAAAACTAAACCATAAGAACACATACAGTCATAACAATTTAAGATACAAGTGCTACCAATTAAAGGGTCACATGACCCAAAATAAAAATGACATTTTACAATGAGAGATTGTGTATATCAGTAGCAATGCTTGACAAAAGGGTTTCTTACCAGTCGGAAGGATCGGAGCACTGAGAGCCCCTCCACATTGGCCAGACCCAGCTCCATCAGGCTCAAACTTACGATAATGCCATCAAAAATGTTCCAGCCCTCCTGGAAGTAGTAGTAGGGGTCCAGGGCAATGACCTTTAGACACATTTCAGCTGTGAAGATCCCTGTGAACACCTGCACACACAGATACACACTTTGTTCAGCCCCACACACACACACACACACACACACACACAAGTCTTGCGCTAAAACCTCACAACGCTAGCCTTACCAGGTTTCCGACCGATAGCACGTCGTTGAACTCCTTGGTCATGGGATAGTGCTCCATGGCCATAAAGAGGGTGTTAAGGACAATGCAGATGGTGATTGCCAGATCTACGAATGGATCCATGACCACCATGTTGACCAGCTCCTTTACCTTCAGCCATAGGGGGCAGCAGTCCCAGATCAAGTAGCTGTTGGCAAATTTGTACCAGCAGGGGGGGCACTTCTGCCTGGACTCCTCCAGCTCTGCAGCAACACATAAAATCAGAGGAGGTGACTACAGACTGAATCAGAAAAAACTGAACCAGATATGATGGCATTATCTGTGTGTGTGTGTGTGTGTATGTACATGTGTGTGTTCCCGTCATACCCTCCATGGTGTTTGTAAGAATACTGGCTACACTCAGAGCTCTTTTCCTAGCTGCAGCGTCATCCAGGTAATCAGATGCCGGGTGTGACCCGGACCGCTTCTTACGGGCCTCTGACTCAGTGGTCGTTCCCTGAAGTGAGGGGAAAATGAAATGATGATGGCTGAAAGAATAATAAGCTCAGATAAAACATTTCACCTGTACGCTTTGTTTAGTAGTAATAGTAATTTCTGAACTGCACCTCAGGGAGCAATCTGCCAATAGGTGAGGTTGGCACAGAGGCTCCGCCCACTAATGACACAACCCCGTTACAGTCAACAGTGCAGTGCATCTTCCCGTTGGCCGGAAGCATGATCCGTGGGGCGGTGAAGCTACACTGACTGACCGTCGAGTTCCTCCTTTCGATCCGTCGTGGAACGAAGAGCGAGCCGCGCCGACTGTCGGTGTCCTCGAATGTGCTGTGCTCATCGTCTGCAAAATCGTTCTCTGAGCCAAAGTCCCGGGCTCGACCTCGAAAACTAAACAAACTTGCACGGCTGTTTCGTCTGGGAGAGAAAATCGAACCGCGTATACTGAGGAGAGACTAACCGATAGAAAAAGAGAGAGACAGAGAGAGAGAGAGAGAAAGAGAGAAATCATTAAATCACAGGTTTAAAAGGGGGTATCCAATAGTTTCGATACATGCAAACATGCTGCCATCTGTTGGCATATCTCAAAACGTTTGATAATTATTTGTAAACTTTAGGGGTTTCCATAGGACCTGTGTGGGAAGTCATTGTTAAAGGAGTCTCCAATATCAGCATTATATTTAGGTCAACTATTTAGCAAAAACCTATTTAAGAGTCAGCACCTTCACCATGCCACAGTGCTGAAACAGAAAGTCACCTGATTAGGGGTGGAGCACTTCTTCTCGTAGGACAACCTGTTGGCGTCTATGGAGAAGCGAAAACCTGAGCGGCGGATGCTGTCTTCCGACGCAGACTTATGGAACTTCTCCTGGTCGGCTTTCTCCTCCTCCTCCTCTTCTTCCCGCTGTTTTCTTTTCTTGCGCCTGTTGCGTCGCTCCTTGGCGCTCTTTGAGGAGAGTCTGGAGCCCCCGGAGGAGCTTTCCTCAGACAGGCCGCCCCTGCCACTATACTCCCCACTCTCTGTGGCTGCTGCCGCGGCAACCTGACGACCAATCAGATCACAGAGCACAAAGCATTGTTGTCAGGGACAACCGAGGATAGACTTAGTTTAGGTTGGCACAGTTAGAGCGAAAAGAAAAAAAAAACAGACAGACCGACAGACAGAAAGAAAGAGGACAGACATGGAGAAAAGAGAAAGGGGGGGGGGGGAATCTGATGATTCATTTAGAGCTTAATGCTCTCAAACTTATGAGTCACGGTTTAATTATAAGTGGCATCATTGCGCTCTCTCTCTCTCTCTCTCTCTCTCTCTCTTTTTTTTTCTTAGGCAACCAGAGCACTCTAAAGGCCTGCATGTGTCCTGAACTTGCACATCGCTTTCTGTGAAAGAGAAAGGGAGAGATAGAGTAGAAGCAGGAAGTTAGGAAGAGAAGGAACGAGAAGGAAAGGAAAGGAAAGGAAAGGAAAAGGGATAGGAAAGAAAAAAGGAGAGGAGAGGAGAGGACAAGAGGAGGACAGAAAAGGAGAGGAGAAAAGACAGAAGATACGTTATACTATACTATAATATCATATTTTATAATGTTATGTTGCTCCACTCTTATATCACGTATATCACGGCTGACTGCCGTTACGTGCATTTTAATCTATAGGCACGAATAAAGCTCATCTCGCTCTGATTCAAGTAGACACACACACACTCTAACACACACACACACACACACACTATAACGCAGCCTCCATTTTGCCTTCCTTCACGTCTCTCTCTGTTTCCTGGTACGGGTTTTCTGCTGTGGTTTCTATGGTAACAGAGGAACGTTAACCACACCAGACAAACTCGACAGAAAAAAACAGGAGGAATAAAAGATGAAATAATGAAAAAAATACAAGATTCAGATAGGACAAAGTGTGTGTGTAAGGGGGGTGTTTGTGTGTGTGTGCGTGTGTTAGTCCTTCTTTTTGATCTACGAGTACGAGAATACGAGTTGTTGATTTCTGCAGTTGTATCTAAACCTATACACACTTACACAATAGAGAAACACAGTATTGTTTGTGTGTGTGTGTGTGTGTGTGTGTGTGTGTGTGTGTACCTGCGCCTCCTCCTGCTGTCTCTTCAGCTGTTCCAGCATGGCCTGAAACTCCTCCTCTTTCTGCTGAGCCTCCTCAATGGTGGCCTGGTTCTGCTCGTCGTACGCCATAGCTACCACAGCCAGGATCAAGTTCACCAGGTAAAAGGATCCCAGGAAGATCACCAGCACGAAGAAGATCATGTAGGGCTTTCCTGCAGCACGCAGAGTCTAACACACACACACACACACACATTAAGCGTGTAATGGAAAACACTCACATAGACGTGCCTCATAAAAGATAGATTATCATTATCTAGTACAATTCCTCCAGCCGTGTGCTTCAGACTCCGGAATGCTACACTCTGATTGGCTCTTGTCGTATCATCTAGGAAAAGTTCACCTGCTGATAGAGATTTTCCCAGAAGTCCTGCGTCATGAGGCGGAAGAGGGAGAGGAAGGCCCAGCTGAACGTGTCGAAGCTCGTGTAGCCGTAATCGGGGTTACGCCCCGCCTTTATACACCTAAATCCTTCAGGACACTGCCTGCAGAACACACACACACACACACACACACATACATTCAACTTTACCTAATCGCATACAAACACTACTTAATCAGTTAAATTACACACTTCAAAACATACGAATCACTTCACTAACGCTGGCTTTAATTATTTTTGTCATCAATCAAAGCCACGCCCCCTCAACACACACACACACACACACACACACACACGACATGTGTATGACAGGATCAGAGCTTTAAAAAAGCTACAGTTTTTTTAAACTGTAAAAGGTATTTAACCTCACAACATGGGGAGAGGGGGACAAACTTTTGCACAGCGTCAAAATCTATTATTATTTCACTTTCAATCGAAAATGAACAAATTGGCAATATTTCTTTTAGTTACCCTGCATCGCTGCCATTCCCACACAGCAAGGCGTCTCTGCGGTTGGGTAGATAATAATAATTAGCTGCAGGAAAAGAGAAGAAAAAAAATTAGTAGAAGCACACACACACACACACACACACACACACATGCTTCAGGTTAAAGTGAGTGTATCAGTGTCAAAAACTACGTTTGACCTTAGCACTGTATGTGTTTAAGCTCTACCCCTGGGACAAAAAGGTCTCTCTCATCTTCCCACACACACATACACACACACACACAAATATGCTTCGAGCACATGGTGACTCATAACTTGGACCACTACTGGACTCAACACCCTCGTATCCCCTTCATGCCATGACAAATCTAACCCAAATCTATTAACACATACAGCAGTATAGTACTTGAGCAGGTACTATAGTAGTATGCCGTGGGAAGTAGGAATGCCGCGGGAAGTAGGAATGCTACGGGAAAAAGGAATGCTGTGGGAAGTAGGAATGCTGCGAGAAGGGAATGCTGTGAGAAGTAGGAATGCTACAGGAAAAAGGAATGCTGCGGGAAGTAGGAATGCTACGGGAAGGAGGAATGCTGTGAGAAGTAGGAAATGCTGTGAGAAGTAGGAATGCTACAGGAAAAAGGAATGCTGCGGGAAGTAGGAAAGAAGGAGGAATGCTGCTGCGAGAAGTAGGAATGCTACGGGAAGTAGGAATGCTACAGGAAGAAGGAATGCTGCGAGAAGTAGGAATGCTACGGGAAGTAGGAATGCTACGGGAAGTAGGAATGCTGTGAGAAGTAGAAATTCTGCAGGAAATAGAAATTCTGCAGGAAATATAAAAGCTGCAGAAAATAGAAATTCTGCAGGAAATAGAAAAGCTGCAGGAAATGGGAATGCTACGGGAAGTAGGAATACTACAGGAGGTAGGAAATGCTGTGAGAAGTAGAAATTCTGCAGGAAATAGAAATTCTGCAGGAAATAGAAAAGCTGCAGGAAATGGGAATGCTACGGGAAGTAGGAATGCTACGGGAAGTAGGAATGCTACGGGAAGTAGGAATGCTATGGAAAATAGGGATGTTGCGAGAAGTAGAAATGCAGAGGGAAATAAAAATGCCGCAGGAAATAGGAATGTCACATGAGCTAGGAATGTTTTTTTGTTTCGGGGTCACTTCCCCTCATAATGTCTGTGCGGCCCCATGACTCACACTTATCGTTGATGTACTCGGTCCAGTTGAAAACATCGGTGGTGTTGGACAGCTGGAAGGCGGTGCTGACGTTAAGCGCTGATGTGAAGTTGCTCTCATCGAAATCTTGCGTGTCGTTCCACTGCGTGTCGTTCCACTGCGTGACGTTCCACTGCGGAATCCTCACACACTTCTGCCGCAGGTTTCCCATAAACAGCTGCAGACCAATCAGTGCAAAGACGCTCAGGCAGAAGACAGTCAAGATCATCACATCCGACAGCTTCTTTACAGACTGAATCAAAGCACCCACGATGGTCTTCAGACCTGCGGGGACACATGACATGCATCACACTCACACACAACACATAATATATATATATATATATATATATATATATATATATATATACACAGAAACTCATACACACTGGTATTAATGAAATACTCCAGCATGTGTGTGTGTGTGTGTGTGTGTGTGTGTGTGAGATTATTACTTCTACAGGCAGTTTGTTAGGGATAATGAAGCTGATAAAACATTTAACTTTGAAAGCAGAGATATAAAATCCCACGCCAAACAATTTACAAAGAGGAAATTTTTTTTTCTTTCTGCTTTTTATTATCTTTTTATTATCTTAGATCTATTTTTCTTTCTTTCTCTTTTACTCTCTCTGTCTTTTTTTCTTTTTTTTTCTTTCTTTCTTTTTTTCTGTTTCTTTTTTCAATTTTCTTTTTCTTTTTCTTTTATTACTTCCTCTTTTTATTTCCTTTTATTTGTCTTTTTTATTTCTTTCTTTCTGTCTTTTTCTTTCTTACTTTCTTTCTTTCTTTATTATCTTTCTTTTCTTTTTAATATTTATTTATAAAAATATAAATTAAAATAGGTCAATCACTTTGAGAATGAAGTAAAGAGTTTCTCTTAGAACACAGAAACGTTGATGAAACGTTACTAAAACAACCCTGGAATATTTCCTCTCATTTCTTTAGCTAAATCACAGGAGATTTATATTCAGCCAGCTGTTCCAGCTGTTCTTTAACTGAAGGAGTTTAGAGTTTATTGGTCTGCTGTTTGTGAAGCTGATGGAGGTTATATGAGAGCATGCACACTCCTGAGTCGGACTGCTTGCTCCTGACTCTGGTCGCAGCAGTCATGGAGCGATTACTGCGAGCACGCCGTCAGCGGCGCAGGGTTTAATGCAGGCCAGTGATGTTACTGCAGCGTGTTATCGCATTAGTGAAGCAGTTTAGATTGGCACATGACTCGACAGACTGTGTGTTAAAAACATTCAAACATGCAGTGTTTGTGTACAGAGGTACAGGGTACAAGCTGAAGTATGTGTGGTGTGTGTGTGTGTGTGTGTGTGTGTGGTGTGTGTGTGTGTCATGGCAAAGAGATGCCATGCTTTACACCCACACGACATGAAATCCAACCATGCGGCGACGGAGCGCATGCGCACAAAAAAACCAGGACACGTACACGAGAGTAAAAAAAGAAATAAAAGGTGAAGAGAAAAGGAGAAAAAAGAAGAATAGAAAGAAGAGAAGAGAAGAGAAGAGAAGAGAAGAGAAGAGAAGAGAAGAGAGAAAGGAGAGAAGAGAAAGAAGAGAAGGAAAGAGATAGAAAAGGAAGAGAAGAGAAGAGAAGAGAAGAGAGGGAAAAGGAAGAGAAGAGAAGAGAAGAGAAGAGGAAGAGAAGAGAAGAGAAGAGAAGAGAAGAGAAGAGAAGAGAGTAAAAAGGAAGAGAAGAGAAGAGAAGAGAAGAGAAGAGAAGAGAAGAGAAGAGAAGAGAAGAGAAGGAAGAGAAGAGAAGAGAAGAGAAGAGAAGAGAAGGAGAAAGAGAAAGAGAAAGAGAAAAGGAGAGAAAGTCCTCCGATTGTCACACTGTAGCCTTTAGCAATGTCTCATGCAAAACAATAACAGAAATTTTAAAAAAAAGTCTGTTTATTCCCCAAGAGCTGGAATTCTGTGGGAATAACAGGAGGAAAGAAAGACTACGGAATGTTTTCTAGAAAAGACGGGAATCCTTTTCTCTCTTTTTTCTGCTCTGTTTTTCCTGCTGAGTGGATTCCTGCTTTTTTTCTGAGCCGCTATGAGCGACAGAATGTGTGAGTGAGGCCAGCGGAGGAGGGGGATGGTGTGAGCAAGAGTTGGGATGGACAGTGAGGCAGCCTCTGGCCTTGAGCTGGGAAGTGGGAAGTGGGAAGTGGGAACTAGCTCTCACCTGGGATGACTGAAATAGTTTTGAGTGCTCGTAGAACCCTGAAGGTTCTCAGTGCAGAGACATTGCCCAGATCCACAAATTCAGTTACATATCTGTAAGGAGGGGAGGGATAGGAGAGGGAGGGAAGATCACACAAACACACAAACACACGCACACACACACACACACAACCCACATTAGGACGAGACAAGGCAGCAAAAGAGGGAGAACATCGCACATGGACGCACATCTGACTGACACCTTGGGCATGTGCACTCACACACACGCGCAAACAGGAGGCATGCGCACGTCAACACACACACACACACACACACACACACACCCCTTACCTGGAATAACTGAGATTGTTTTCAAGGCTCTGAGCACTCTGAAAGTGCGCAAAGCTGACACATTGCCTAGGTTTACAAACTCAGTTACATACCTGTAGAATCAAATAAAGAGTTACCACATTGCACACACACACACACACACACACACACACACACACACCATGCATCCCACATACATTCACATATCGCACACGGTATCGCTAAAGCAACAGGCACACGTTTGGAGAAAAAAAAGATAATACTGATACATAATGTTATAGTCGATCTGCCGAAGACAAGCTGGATGATGCAACCTGGGCATGAAGTGGTTAAAGAGTTGAACTGGTGATCAGATGGTCACGGGTTCAATTCTCAATAACACCATGCTGCCACTGTCAAGCGGTTAACAAACAATTAATCGTAAAATCTCTAAAACAAACAATGAACCTCTAAAATGAACAATTAATCTGAAACTTTTAGGGGTTAACACCATGCTAATGTTGTTAGCTACATGAGATCCATAGCTCTTGAGCAAACATCTCACAGCGAGCACGTCTTCGGCAGATCAGGTTAAGATCTCTGATTGAATTACTGTACAAAGCATAGCAATGACATATATATAGTATAGCATATATAGTCTGACTAGCATATATAGTCTAATTAGCATATATAGTCTGACTAGCATGTATAGAGACTGGCGGTAACAACACGCACGCCATGACGATGACGCTGAAATCCAGCCAGTTCCAGGGATCTCGCAGGAAAGTGAATTTTCCCACACAGAAGCCTCGGGCCAGAATCTTGATCAGAGACTCGAAGGTGTAAATCCCCGTAAAGGTGTACCTGTAAAAAAATGCTTTTATTTACGTACAAGGACATTTAAAGACACATTTTTACCCCTTTAATAACATTCTGTCTCTTTGTAAACTTACTCCACGTTCTTGGCCCAGTCTGGAGGGTTGCTGAGCGTCATGAAGGCGCAGTTGGTCAAAATGGTGCACATGATCACAAAACTGAATATCGTGGATTATTGTCAAGGAGTGTACATTTCACTTAGTCTTAGACACACACACACACACACACACACACACACACAGTTCTGGTCATGCTCTTGAACGTGAAGGATATGAATGCACCAGCACTTTAATGGAGATCCTCCTCAGAGGGTTGAATGGACTCAGGATGTACAGAGCGGGCGTGGCATTGAAACGGAATATCGCCTTCCCGCGATTCAATACTATAAAGGTCTGGAAAAAAAATATGGAGAGCATTTAAAGAGAAATTCTGTTCACGAGCGCAAAGCTTCTAAAGGGTTAATAAAATAAAATGAATCCTAAATAAATCCTTTCTATTTTATTACATTGAAGCCCATCATAATGAGGCATAATAAAGTGTTTTATATTTATATTATGGGGTATTGAAAAGTTTTGATTCTGTGCTGCCATCTGTTGGCGTGTCTCAAATACCCCCTTGTAACTGATGCCTATTATTCTTTTACTTCTTTTTTCCATCCCATGTTCTTGCTCTTATCATCCATATTTCTTTTTCTCCCTGTACTTCCTTTACCCACTTTATCATCTAACCATCACTTCCCTGTTTTTTTCCTCTTTCTATCCTTATCTGCTTCATTTTTTACCCTCCTATCAATTGCTGGACTCCTACTACGTCTTTCATTCTGTTTTAATTCCAATCTCATCCCATGTCCTTCTAAAAGTCCCTATTTACCCTTTGTCATCTTTTACTCTTTTCCCCTCCCTCACTTCCCCCTCTACCCCCGCTCTCATACTGTTGGTTGCTGTAGTAGGGGTCCAGGTCTTCCAGGGGTACGGACACCAGTCCAGGAGGGATGTCCCCATAGATAAAGGGCAGGGATTTCCCTGCTTCCAGGTCGCTGTTGGGCTTGGGTCCGTTCTCGTCATCTTCATCGCTTCGCCTCTCGCCTTTGGACCTCTGGGCCGCCTCCTCGGCGATGCGCCGCTCGATGGCAGCGAGTGATTCTGGACTGAAAGGCTGGAAGCTGTCAGGTCCAGGAGGAACGAGCAGCTGGGCAGCCATATTGACATCCTGCTCCTGGAGCCGGACCAGCTAGCCTACGGTCACACCGGGAGCTGGAAGAAAAACAACAGGGCCGATTGAGACGTCTGCATGTGTGCTGGGTTTTTACACCAATGGTATTTAGCATTCATACAATGCTTAGAGTCTTGCTCAGGGGCCCAGCAGAGGTCACATTGCAGTGGGATTCAAACCTACAACCTTTCCAGAGCAACTCACAATTTATCTTATTTTTTATCTAATTAGACAGCTAAAAGTTAAGTGCTGTGCCCAGAGGCCTTTGGGGGTGCTGGGAATTGAGCCTACAACCTTCTGATCAGCATTCCAAGATTCGAAGAATTGAGCAATTAACTCCCCAATTAAAATCACATTACCGGAATTTGGCAGACGCCTTTTATCCAAAGCAACTGACATCGAACTCTACTGAGTATTTAAAGGTTAAGGGCCTTGCTCAGGGGCCCAACAGTGGCAGCTTAAAGCTAATTTCTGTTTTGTTTTGTTCTATTCATTGCAAATGCAAACTGGAAGATTATGAGTTCAATTCCCTACCGTGCTACCACTTCCCTACAAAAAGAATACTATAACTGGTAGCTCAAAGGTTAAGGTGTTGGACTGATGATTTGTGGGTTCAACCCCCACTGCCTAGGCAAGGCCTTTAACCCTTAACTGCTTATTGTGATTAGATTAATAGACATCAGAAGTCTAATGCGTAAGACATTTCTAAACTTCTTTACGATGGAAATTCTGCAGTCCTGTAGGTTCCACCAACCTTCTAAACACAACGCTGACTTTGAATGACGACCTTCAGATCATAAATTATTTTTTTCTCCTCCAACTCGGTGATCACCGATCTACAGACTGTACACACATCACACTGTAGCTTTAACTCTCACACTGCTCACACTCACTGGCTCTGAAGTTATTTTGTCTTGGTGTCTCTATTGTTCTGGGGCATTGAGGCGGATTCAAAACAACACACTCGTTTTTTAAAGGATTTTTTCATCGTGTGTGTCTCAGAAAAATCTCATCTCATTCAGAGACCTAAAGGGTGAATATGGGTGAATCCATGGCAGTCAGCGAGAGAGACAGCGAGGTCAGAGAAATTACATTGAGACGAAACATCTCCTGGCACATCATCTCTGATTCTCCTGAACCATCACAGAAAAAAAAATGTTTGTCACGACTGTGTGTATGTGTGTGAGTGTGTGTGTGTGTCTGTGTGTGTGTTGAAGACTAGGAATGATAATGCATCTTAATGATGACATTCCTTCGTGATTGGAGGTGTGACAGAGTGACAATGTGAGAAAGGGGCTCACGACAGTGAATGAGACAGAGTGAGACATACAATGTGAGTGAGACAGATTGAAAAGCAAAGTTGTTGTAAAACAGACGGAATAAGAAAGACAAGACTGAGTGAAGACTAAAAGTGGGTGAGTGAGGCAGAGTGGGAGAGACAGCAAGCAAAGATTAAGTGATAGAGATAGAGAGAAAACGAGAGAGTAAAAAACAGCCAGGAAGAAACGGAGACATTTTAAGAAAGAGTAAGGGAGTGAGATAGAATAAGTGAGACGTCATGAGAAAGACTGAGTAAAAGAGAGTGAGAGAGACATTATGAGAAAGACTAATTAAGATAGAGATTGAGTGAGAAAGACAAAAGAAACATAAAAGAGACAAGGAGAGAAAGGCTGAGTAAAAGAGAGAACGTGAAAGAGAGAATAAGTAAGACAGAGTAAGAAAAATTGAATGAGAGAAACTGAGAGTGAGAAAGACTGAGATAAAGTGAGCGAGAGAGAGTGAGAGACAAGGTAAGAAAGAGTGAATGAGAGAGATAAATTGATAAAAAGAGAATAACAAAGAATGAGTGAGAAAGACTGAGAACGAGAGAGAAAAAGTAAGAGAATAAGAGAAAAAGTGAGAAAGAGAATACAAGAGACAACCTGTGACAGACTGAGAAAGTGACAGAGACTAAGCGAGACAGACTAACAAAAACTACATGAGAGAAACTGAGAGTGAGAAAGAGTGAGATAAATTGAGAGAGAGTAAGAGACAAAGTGAGAAAGATTGAAAAAGAGAGAAAATGCGAGAATAAGAGAAAAAGTAAGAAAGAGATGACGTGAGAAAGAGAATAAGAGAGACCATGTGAGACAGACTGAGAAAGTGAGAGAGACTAAGTAAGACAGAGTAAGAAAAACTGCATGGGAAAAACTGAGAGAATGAGAAAGACTGAGATAAAGTGAGAGAGAGTAAGAGACAAAGTGAGAAAGATTGAGAAAGAGAGAGAATAAAAAAGACGGAGCGGGAAAGAGAAAGAGAGAGAAAAGGAGAGAGAGAAGTGTCCGCATTGGAGATTTAAACTGATGTGATGATGTAATTACCTGTGCAGATGTTTTATTATTGAATGAAATCAATCCCTGATCAGAAACTGAGGGCATGGAAAGGTCGCATGCAGCTGCATTAGTGCTTTTTTTGTTCCTGTGATCGCTGCAATGACAAGTGAAAAAGTCTTTGATCTACGTCACTCCATGGACGTCTCTGACTCACAGGTCCACCAGACCTGCTCCACTTTAGAGCAGAAGGACAATGCTCGACTCGAATAGTCACCCAGCAGATAGAGAACATGCAGTGTGGTGAGTGTGTGTGTGTGTGTGTGTGTGTGTGAGTGTGTGTGTGTGTGTGTGTGTGTGTGAGTGTGTGTGAGTGTGAGTGTGTGTGAGTTTGTGTTTTTTTGTCTCTCCCGTTACAGAGTCTCGGCACCGCCCAAACAGTGCAGCTTGTTCCCTTTTGAGAGCGCACTCACAAACAACACACACACACACACACACACACACACACACACGTACACCAGCTCTTTAGCCTCCAAACCCCCACCCCGAGTCTAACCCCGAGAGAGCCATTACACAGAACGCCACGTCTCGGCACATCATCTCCACCGTGGCCTTAACACACCTCTCAGAGAAAGAGAGAGAGAGAGAGAGAGAGAGAGAGAGAGAGAGAGAGAGAGAGAGAGAGAGAGAGAGAGAGAGAGAGAGAGAGAGAGAGAGAGAGAGAGAGAGAGAGAGAGAGAGAGAGAGAGAGAGAGAGAGAGAGAGAGAGAGAGAGAGAGAGCATGGAAAACCAGAAAATCCCTTTTTTTCATGTTACATTCTTTCGTGACTTTGCGCTGTCACACCTTTCATTCGAATTAAGGTAAAATTTAAAGAATAAATTGAAATTACAACAAAAAGTCAAAAGTACAAGATAAAGTCAAGATTATGGGAATAAAGTCAGATGAACAGAAGAAGAAGAACAAAAAAAGAAGAAGAATGAGTAGAAGGAAAGAAGGAGAAAGGGAAGACAAAGAAGGCAAAGTAGAAAAAGAACAAGAGGAGGAAGAAGGAAAAGAAAAAAGAAAAGAATAAAAATAAAAATAAAAGAGGGAGAAGAAGACAAGAAGATAAAAGGAAAAAAATAATAGACAAAAGAAGAAGGAGAAGAAGAAGAAAAAGAAGGTTTCCTCACTCCAGAGCCCCTTTACACTTCTGTGATAATAATCCATTTCTCTACTGAAAAACAATCAGGGAAGAAAACCGAATTCGACATTCCATTCTAGAACCTTTCAGAACATCCTGGAAATGTAACTCGGATACCCGAGTAATTACGAGTTTAGATCCTCTAAATAAATTGACTGGAGATTTTCCGATAATAAATGATCCAATTCTAAAACCCGCATGCACATCCTACAGAAATGTCTATGATAAGATTTCTTTCATGCTGGAGATTTAATGAATACCTTCAGTCTCAGCGTACGAGGGTTTCCGTCCACATGTACATTCTTCCGCTGCGTTTTTCCTGTGCCCTCATCATCAACATCTTCCTGCGTCTTCCTGACCGCCATGATTTATTTATGGTATTTTCACGCATAAGCCTGAAGTTTTGATATCTAACGGTAATCGGCTGCTCAGGCCTTAATCGTTTTCCGCCTATAGCGCGACGAGACGCGCCATTTCTTCTTCTGAGTCGACCGTTCAAAACGTTCAAATGCGACCAGCCGTGAGACTCACCACCGTGGAGCTACGGTACGGGCTTTCCAGGAATTAAATTGTCACCTAAGTATGTTCTTAACTGTCTTACATATAAATGTTCTTCCTCACAGGACGAATTGTTTTATTTTATACAAGACTTATAGTACATCCCATCAATACCTGCAGTAATTATCTATAATAAAAGCCAGTGTGTGTGCAGTGCGGGTCTGTCAGTCGTTCTCTGCGGTTCTAAACACTACCAGAATCACTGACCCACATTTACAACCTAAATTCTAATATTAGTTCCATTAAATTGTATTAATTTATTCCAGCAGTTTATTCTCTTCATTTCGTAGTGTTTCTCTCGCTGCACTGCTTCCAGTACGTGTAGATGGATGTTAGATTTTTTTGTCCAATCAGATTTCAGTTTCTTTGTGCTGCCATGTTAATCTAATCTGCCTTCAGAATCAGTAGCGCTGCCCGTGGAACCTACACTGTATTAGCAGTGGCAGATTGATCGTTGGTTAATATTATTAATGACTTGATTTATTAACCAATCATATTTTTAAACCCGCCTCCCAAAGCCCGCTAGCTGGCGTATGATGACATCAGCATTTTTCCGTCCTCTGATTAGTTGATTAGAGTAAATTCTTACAGACTAGCAAAACACATCTGTACAGTTTAATTAGAATTTTTACGCCCACAATGGCTGACGGAGGAGGAGAAATTAACTTGCTCTCAGACAAACTTTAAAAAAAAGTTTTTGAGGCGGATTTTTCCGGAAAAGATGGTGAGGAGAGTTCGGTACCCCGAAGATAACCAGCTTGTCTCAGCCTGGAAACGAGTTTATTCATGACTGCCGAGCGGTAACACTGACTTACAGCCTTTAAATGTCTGATATATTTTATTGATATCTGTAATGTTTTTGTGATGTTATATTAATATTAGGATAAATATTGATTCTGAACTGTTCCAGATGTTGTATGTGGTACAGTTGTGGTTGTAGTGTAGAGGTTTGGAGTTGTGTGTTATATTGTGTTTTTTCTTTAGTATTGATGGTTTCTGTAATTGTGACGTGATAGTGGGGGTCTTAAGAGGGGTATCAAAGTCCTCATCGAAGGCCCAGGTAACGAAAGCACCGCCCACCCTGATAAAAGCAGAACTCAAGAACCTGAAGAAACACTGAACTAATCCACGCACTGTTATAAAAAAAAAAAAAAAAAAAAAAAAGATCCCACACTAGACGACCACCGTTAGCGTCATTAGCAAGTTCAAATCCCTCAACTACTGAAAGAAGCTCGGGGGAACCTTTTCTAAGACACCATCCAAAGCAGAAAAGACCTTAATCTTATTTTTGATCTATAGTGTTGCCATTAAACACAACTGTAAGGGTACTTTCATAATTTACACAGTACTCAATTATCTGTGTGTGTGTGTGTGTGTGTGTGTGTGTGTGTAGCCGTGGGTGTATGCGTAGGCATTGCCATGTGGAGTAGATGTTAAAACTGTCTACTCGAAGAAGATGGTTTCCAACACCAGAGCTGATTTTGACTCTTTGGGAGTAAAACACTGACTTTTTTTCAGGTTTTTGAGGTTCCATTATGTTTCCTTACTTAGAGCGTTATCCTGGATATCCTATTCAGTGTCATGATGAATCTACACACACACACACACACATAGACATAACTCACACCCAGGATCTATCACGGCCAGTCCATCTCAGTCATCATCATGTCTTTAAGAGGTGGTGTGAGGAACCCTGAGAGGAACCGTACAAACATGGACAGACTGAGGACATGAACAGGGCTCCAGATCGAAGAGGAGACTCTGGAGCTGTGATTTACAGCACATGCTGTGATTCATATCTCTGCCTGCTGATACTTTCATCCAACAGTTTTGTTTGGATTCAACAGGAAGAGAGGTTGGAGTGTTGCATCGCAGAGTCTGGATGGTTTTTAAATGAAATCTAAAGGTTCTTCGGTTTGTCACTTAGAAAAAGCGCTTAAAAGTTCCATGAAGAAAACAAATGTCCCTCACAAGAGACTGTCAGAAAATAAGAAATCTTAATCTCCGAAAATCCCCCCACACATTCGAATGTACAATCTAAATCTATTCTAAAGGGGAAGTGGTTAAGGTGTTGAACTGCTAATCGGAAGCTTATGTGTTCAATTCCCTAAACCACCAAGCTGTCACTGCTGGGCACCTGAGCAAGGCCCTTAGACCTTAACTGCTCAATCGGATGAATAAAAACAGAGACAAATGTAATCACGCTGGTTACGGGTGTCTGCCGAAAGCCAGAAATGTATTTCTACAGCAAAAGTGGTAGTTTGTATGGGTTCAATTCCCAGCACCACCAAGCTGTCACTGTTGGGTCCTTGAGCAAGACCCTTAACCCTTTAACTGCTCAGTGGATAAATAAAATAACTGTGATTCACTCTGGATAACGACATCTGCAAAATGTCAGAAATGAAACTTTTACCCCTTTTTTATTGACATCGATTTTAACACTTTTTTTGATTAAATGGTTTATACGCACGTGTGCATAAAAAAACAATATTTAATCGAATTGAATTCGAATCATTTAGTTCCGGGTGCCGAATGTCAAACCGGCGGCTGTCCGCGGTGCTGAAACCGCAGGTGCGAGCGGCACGCCGTAAACCTTAACGCCACGTGACGTGCGCTTGTTTTCATGGCAGACACATTTTTTGGCATGGATGATACAATGATACAAAGTGTGTGTTGTTTCTTTCTCTCATACACACACACACACACACACACACACACACACTCTTTAAATGTCGTCTGCGATCAGAACAACACCGTGAGCCCATGATGACGTTTAAAGGTCGCCATCAACGTAGTTAAATAACGCAGCCTATCCGAGTTACAGCTACTATAAAAATATGTAAAAGAAACACGAGGGATGAGAATCGACTATTTTCATCAACAGGTAAAAGAAGATGCGATTCAGACACCAGAAAAAGACACAACATTTACTTTATAGCGAATTTACGCACATAAATGACGTGTTCATGGAGTCAAACACGTGATCAAACCAGCAGCGTATCGATTTTTTACAAATCCGTCAATAATAAAGATCCAAATAATGAAAAAAAAACATCCCCACAACTTTAACTAACGAGTTTAAAGATGTATAAATGTTAAAGGACAAACTGATTCCGAAATAATGTTCATAGAACGTTCTTTTGATGTTGTATTGAAAACGTATTTTGAACGATGACATGACTGTGACGTTATTCGCACTTGAATGTTCTCGAAATGTTAAGAAAAACGTTTTTAAAACAACACCAAAAAATAATAATAATAATAATAATAACATCATTTTGTCAGCTGCTGATGCTGGACAAGGTCACCTACGAGCGCGTGCATCTCATGACACATCTGCTTCTGTCCATCAGTTAACCTGGCACGTCAAAATGCGAACAGTATATCTCTCTCGTGCGTGCGTGCGTGTGTGTGTGTGTGTGTGTGTTTAGGACGCAGGTAAAGGCCCTACCTTTACTGCCACTGCTTCGTGTCGGAACGCACGGGCGCAGCTGCTGTCGCCATGTTGACGTCTCGGTTCGTTTCCACCGCGCAGGAGGAAAAACGCCTGTAATTTTGCCCCCTCGCTTCTTGTTTTTTCCCCCTATATTTTACCTTCTTTTACCGGTGTCCACGGCGCGCGCGTGTCTGTCACGGGTTTTCCTCCATTGCAAATATCATCTTATTTATAGGGTACCGTCCACCGCTCGCTCGCGCCCCAAGCTTCGCGACACTTCGAGATCGAGACTGAGATTGATGTCAGCAGTCGCACCGAAAAGGGTTAAACGGTGTCTAGGCGACAACGAAAACGTCTCTGGGCGTGCCTTCTTACAGAGGGGGAGGAGGGGAGGACGGGGGGGGGGGGGTGGTGATACTGTGTGATGCTGTGCATAAAAATAATCTGAAAAAAAAAATTAGGAAAAAATATCAAATGTCTCGCGACTCGATCGAAATGACGTGCAACATTTTTCCTTGAAGGTTTTTTTGTTGTTGCCCAAGTCGAGCGATGGACGAGGACATTAGAGCGTTCGCGCGCGCTTGTGTCCCTTTTCAATGACACTTCCCATCAACAGATACGATTTAGACCTAGAAATTCTTATGTGATAACAAATCATCTTCAGTTATTTTAGAGATCTGTCCTAATCTATTATTGACGAGCTTACACCCCGCATAAAACACACACACACACACACACACACACACCAGCCATAGCGCCCATTATCACGCTCACCCCCCCCCCCCCAAAAAAAAACTAAATAAATAAAACCTCCTGTATCCAACCAGGTGTTTATAAGCAAAACAACAATATCATAAAACCGGATCGGTTTAAATAAATGGGAATAAATCCGATCGGCTGTGATTGGATTCGATCAGAACCTTTTGGTGTTTCGGCGCAAAACGTCCAACATGTCGGAAAAAGCAGCACCAAAATCATTAGTATCAATACCAGAAATCCACTGATTGTAAGATATTAATGAGAAACACACCTCGGATGGATGGATTCCAGAGACGAATAAAAAGCAATGCACATCAAAGAGCCAGCACGAGCCTGTCCAGCGCGCTGCGTGCCGTGTGTTTACCCGGATCACCGACATTAATCACTGGAGTCGACTGTATTCGACCCTCTCCTGTTTCCATCATTACTAAACCTTATGGTAATAAACGCAACACCTTCTGATCTCAGACTCTAATAACACCACATTTATCCAATTTTTTCTTTTTTTTTTCCTCCATCCGTTTATCCGTCACTCACCATGGCGAAGCCGCTGCGTGCTGCCGATTCCGCTCCTCTTATCAAATTATTTGTTTATTTATTTATAATTTATTTATTTGGGATCCGTTTGGACGGGTTCTCATCTCCCGCGCATGGAAAAGCGGATCTCCTTTTGATGGTTTGGTGGCGCGCGCTGATCCTGTGAAAGCTCTCTGGACGTCTTGCCATGTGTCGCCTATAGGCGCTTCCGGTTGTCGCACCGGTCTGCTGCTATATGCGCGCGCACCGGTCTACCTTAAAACCTCCTCCCCTCCCCTCCTTTCCCTTGGTCTATTTCTAGATCCCTCTTACTTCTGGTTTTCTCGACCCCACCCGCGTGGGCAAACTCGGGGCAGATGCTGGATGACATAACCGGGGGACGTGGAGGTCTTTTTTTTCCAGCTGTGGAATAAAAACAATAGAAAATGATTTGTTTACACACACGTGCGTTTTCAGCAGTAAGACGGATTATGGATGAAATGTGGGTCAAAATCGGCCAAATTGAAAAGGAAACTTGAATAAATGATAAAAATGACGCCCCAGACCGATTCTGTGAAAAGAAAATCTGGATTTGACTTTTCATAAACATGTTGAATTCTTTTTTTTTTAGGATTTTACCTTAAATACACTTTAAAAAAAACCACCCCCCCCCTTTAAAAACCCCCCCCCCCCCCCATTTCACAGAGAAAGAAAGGACTATTTATGATTCCCAGAAGAACCATTATGCAAAGAATTCATAAAAGATTTCCTTTTTTATCTGGACCACAATAACCAATTTATTAAAAGATTTTTATGGAACTTAACACCCTGAGACACATCAGTGTAGTTGAACCTGTGGGATTGAACCCTCTCTTCATCTCCACCTTACAGATGCGATGCAGCGGCGCTTCAGTGCTTTAACCGTTGCAGGTTTCTCAGCTCCTCCAATCTACACTAGTATTTGCACAGATCTCACCAACTATCCAGATTTCTGTCCATCCAGTCCACATCTTTCATGTTACTGTGCCATGTTTTAGCTGCATTGCATTGAGTTTGGCTCCTGGTAACATGAGGGAAACGTTGCTGTTAGAAAAAGCAGCTCAACAACAGGAAAGTCTGCTAGCAAGAATAATAAACGTCCTCCTGTGACATCAGTGCAGGACACAACTGCTAGCATCAGACAAGAGAAACAGAAATACAGCGGTGCACTGACTTACGAGTTAAATTGGGTCCCAGCTCGTGACTCAAATTACTCGTATATCAAATCAGATCAACTTTCCCCCATTAAAATGAATTTCCATTGCATATAGGGTTCTTTATCAGGCCTGGCTCTAAAGAGGGAAGGTGAGAGAAAAAAAAAAGTACTCACATATATAATAATTTTTATAGTTAACATTTTTTATTTGCTTAAATGTATATTTTAGAAGAGCATAAATTTAACCATAAGTATATGTATATCCTCATATTTCTACTTACTAACACCTTCCCCAACATCACCGCCAGCTCCTAAAATTCTCCGTGCCCCTAAAATGACCCCTAAAATGACCGAGACCCGGAGCCAGTATGTTCCAGTCCCGGAGAAAGCTTTTTTGTTGTGGAAAAATGTTCTTTAGATGATAAAAAGATTTATACTCACTTTAATAAAAACAGGGTTTTAAAGGAACTATTCAATAAAAGATTCTCATGGAAACGGAAAATAGTCCCTGCCTTTTAAGCACCTTTTGTTGGAAGATTGTTTCTGGAGAACTTTTCCTTTCTGTACAGGTCAGTGTTTTCATCAACATCAGTAATTTCTGGAAAAAAGCAGAAAAAAACACCAACCTGAGCAGTCTGTCTGAGCAGCAATATGAGAATGAGAAGATCGCCCTCTGTGGATCACAGCCATGAACTACAGCTGGAGTGCTTTAAAGGGTTTTAGCTAGTGAAGTTTTTAAACATTGCTAGTTATGGATATAACCAACTAATAGTATGTGTATTTAATGTTTTTACTTTAATCCTGTACGTGTTTATTGAGATATACAGTATGTACTGATATACTGGAGTGTCCGGTGGACTTTCTCTTTATACCTCGCTTTTAAAAACTCACTTATAGTTAACACAAAAACTTTTACTAATATAATGAATATAATTCTCTTGTGAGAAACAAAATTTGACTTCTTTAAACCTACCAGGCATTACTGGGATTCGAACTCATGACCTCCTGTTTACTAGAACGTTTCTACTACTATGCAACTAAACAGTAGCGGCCGGGTTAAGGGCTGTGATTAAAAGCCCAGCGTTGGCTGCTTGGAGATTCCTGGGATTTAAACTCATAACCTTTCAAATACATCTGCTTATGCTTTTTGCTTTTTTAATGATTTTCCTCGAATCACTGGGCATTTCGGGTCTTTCAACATCACACACCCTCATCAAGGTGACCCAGCCGGAGCTGATCAGACCCCAGCTTGATGGCTAGCTAGCTACCATGACTCCATCCACGCTTCTTCTCTCTTGAGCCGCTTTAGTAGTCTAACAAATTACCCAATGAGGTAGCGGATCACCTCCTCAGATATATAGATAAGAGGATTATCAATTGCCCATTTAATTTACAGCTACATTTCTGAAGCTTTTAGAATCGTCTGGCAACCCAACACACCAAATACCCCAAACTGTGGTGTTTTATTAGACATCCACAGCACTGCCGTGATCAGATCAGCGCTGACGCTCAGCTCGGATTCTGTTGAAGTGAAAATGTGCAAAAGATAAAAAGAATGGAAACTTTCGCAGGAACTGGAATCGAGTAGATAAAATGCATGAACACTGAGATGATGATCCTAAAAAAAACCCTCCAGATTATCAGAGGTGTAGTCAGTTTTCGTGCCCCCTCCTGACAAGGTGTGAGCAATAAGGGGGTCCATCATGCTTTCCAAGAAATGTTTGGGTTTTAGCAGAAAAAGCTGCATTTGTTTTATTGTTAGGGAATAAAAAAGATGAAAAAAGATGAAAAAGAATTGAGGCAACAATGATAATTTGAAGATTTAATTGGCCGAAAACATTTCATTCTAAAATTCATTTGTAATTATGGAACATCAATTTGGCGCCCCAGATGCTGCGCCCGGGGACTGATATCACCCCAAACTATCTTCTCTTAAAAGTAAAAAAAAAAAGTAAAAATAAATTAAGTGAAGAATAAAAGCCCCACAGAGGTAAACTGTTGATGTCACAGGACTGGGCAGGTCCATTAAATGCTGTCAGAAAAGCGGATTACCCAACATGCCACTACCTCTCTGTCTCTCTCTCTCTGTCTCTCTCTCTCTCTCTCTCTCTCTCTCTCTCCTCTTCAACACACACACCACATTTATACTTACTCGACTGTGGACGTCTGATAGGACAGCACGTTGCGTCGGCAAGCAGAAAAGTAAGTGTGTATGAGCAAGTGTGTGTGTGTGTGTGTTATAACTAATCCTGTACCTTTTAAGGAACCAACCTGACCAAAACCTGCGTCTGAATATTGAAAAATACAAGAAATCTGACTGTTTCTATCATTTTTTTTAAATTAAAGTTTCTAAATTTTAAGCTGATTATATAAAGACGTTTCCGAAACATAATTAACTAAACAATTAAAGGCTTAACTAGTAATCGCGCGCGTCTGTAGATTGGCGCCAGGTGCGAGTGTTCTGGGGTGGAAATATTTTTCAATAGATTGCGCGCAGTCACCCCTTTAGCGGGTGTGTGTGCGTGTGCGCGGGGGTGTGTGTGTGTGTCCCCGTGACCGTGAGGTACGAAATGAACGTGCAGCTGTGGTACCACTAACCCGAAGACACACACACACACACGCACAGAAGCGTGAACAGCTGTGTATTTTTACTAATGATCACGGTTTCTCGATCATGACGGACTCCCCCAGGAGAATAACGATGACGTCACTTCCTTGGACCCCCCCCTCCAGCGAGTCGCACCCAAAACTATCAATAACACTCTTTATTTATTTATTTTTGTGAAAATAAATGTAAAAATGAAAACAGGATTTATTTGACATTATTTATTTTAATTTGTAAACTTTTTAACTACATAAACTAGTTTAATTTTAAAATGTTCTATGAGGCCTGTAGTATTGAATATAATTTAACTATTCTAGTGTATGATTTTATTTTGGGGTAAAAATAAATTTTGAAGAGTTGAATCGTATTTATTTATGTTACTAAATGTATTAATTTGTGAATATTTTTAATCCCTGTGGACATTTTGTTCATTTATTTTAACATTTAATTTAGTTAAAAGTAGCCAATTTTTTTTGCTATTTTGCTCTATTTATGATCTATAAATGATCGGCTTCTTATCCGCTCCTTTTATAAGTTTCTCCTCGAGGCTTTTTTTTGATAAATTGTGGCATTTAGAGTAAATAATTAATCTGTAATCCTGTCACATGATCACCGTTGATCGTTAGATGTTTGCCTGAGAGAAGTGCTATAGGTCTCTTTCTGCTCCATGTGTGAGGGGTGTGAGACAGATGACAGATACCTCACATTCCACTGCTCAGTGCTACAAGATTCCCAGTGAGTCATGCAGCCCAGTTTATTGAGCACTGATACTGTATTAGAGCTTTAATAATACCAGACACGGAACAGAACCACAGATTAGCAGAGCAGATGGAGAACCTGTGATGTTATAGACCCGAATAAAAAACATTAAAGGTGCGGACTGGGATTATTATTTTTTTTTTATCAATGTCGCACACTTTATGTGTAATTTGTCTCGCTTTACTTCCTCTATTTTCTCAGTCACTTCGTGCTCGATTAATACAAGAAAATGGACCTACCAAATGAACCACCAAGCGGCGGTTGTGACTAAGCGGCGTATCGGTTCTGTTGACTGTTAATTTAGAAAGCAGTTTATTATTTTTTACATAAATAGACTTTTGTGTCCTATTTTTAGTCCTGACCTCCGGTTATTATCTGTATAGAGTCTTCCAAAAATGGCTCCTAGGTGTGAATTTAGGTGTGTGTTCAGTGTATCCACCCGACACCTAACGTTCCCACTACTGACTCCGAAGCCCTTGATGAAGACGCTGATTTTCAAAGACAAATGAATAAATGTTGGGGTTTTTTTTGGTGATGTGTTAATGAGTAAAACTTAAAAGCTGTGATAAGATGAAACAGTTTTTAGGTTAATAATGAACAAATATCTTTGATTATTAGTTTTTATCACATAATTAAAGTAGTTTTTTATTCCAATAGGACACAAAGTGAAGACGTTTCCTAACCACGCAAATATGGAGCAGGAGGATCTGATCGAAAAGAGCTGACCCTGAACGTGCTGCTCCCGGAGGGGTGTGAGAAAACGGTCACAGTGCACAGCAGGTGAGCGAGAGGGAGAGAGAGACAGATAGAGACCGAGAGCAAGACCGAGAGACAAAACACAAAGAGAGTGAGACAGAGAGAGTAAGAGACAGAGTAAGACAAGGAGAGAAAGAGAGAGTCCATTAATACATTTAATGAGTAACAGGAGTGAAATGCTTTCACCATGAGATAACGTGTGTGTGTGTGTGTGTGTGTGTGTGTCCCTGCAGTAAACCGGTGATGGACGTGCTGGTCATTCTCTGCGCTCGGTACCGTTTGAACCCCTCGGATCATGTGATTGAGCTTTTTTCCACAAATCAGAACAAACTCCAATTTAAGCCCAGCTCTCTGATTGGCTCTCTGGAAGCTGAGCTCGTGATGCTGAAACCTAAACGCAGTGATGTCAGAAAAGCCCCGAACAAGCCTGAGGTGAGCAGAGACCAATCAACCAATCAACTCTCTTCCTCCAGTTACATTTCCTCATTTGCAGGTTTAGTTTTGTCTTCTGCTTATAAACAGTAGTCCTTCATTTATAACGCTGTGCTGTTAAAATTCTAACTCCTGATTGGCCGAAAGGTTTGTTTTAAACACATTATAATTGTAGTTTGTTTAGCGACAACTCGTTTACCGGGACTTGTCCTGCAGACTCGATAGAAAAGAATCAAAAAAGTCCTGATTTTAGACTTTGGAATGCGCTAATATGAGGAGAAAAATGATTATTGTACCTCCTCATATCAAAAGTCTCGAGACACGCCAACAGATGGCAGCAGAAGGCTGCATGCATGGGCTTGTGCTGCCATCTGTTGGTGTGTCTTAAAACCTTTTGATATGAGGGCGTACATCAATTATTTATTTTGTACTTAATTATTAGTCTATTTTTGTATTTTTTGAAACTCCAGCCTACGGTGCGTCTGATTATAAACTACAGGAAGTCCTATAAGGCAGTGGTGCGAGTCAGCCCCAGGGTTCCGCTGGCTGAGTTAATGCCGGCTGTGTGTGAGAAGTGTGAAATGGATCCGGAATCCACGGTGCTGCTGAGAGACAACCAATCAGAAGAACCGCTGGATCTGACTAAAACGCTCAATGACTACGGAATCCGAGACGTGTACGCCAAAGGTCATTTTTTTAAGTGTTATTTTGTGCTTTGTTTGGTTAATATATTAATAATATAATATTTATACTACATATAGTATAAATACTATATCAGAGTCCTGAACTATAAAAAGAACCGTGAAGTCGGAACTCAAAAATATTTCTAAAGCACTAAAAGTCTTAGTCCTGGTTTGTCAGGTTCCTGGACCGGAACGTTCCGGTAGCTTTAGCTGTAAAAAGCTCACTTCTTCATTTTGGTGTTGGTGGTGACATTTTTTTTTTTTCTCAGCCGTTTCAGGTTCTCCAAACAACCCCGTAGCACTGACTCAGAACTCAGGTACTGAAACACAACACAGCCTGATTCACTGTACCATTCAAAATAATGATGATGTGAAAATGTCTTTATCACCAATTACTCTCAAAATACAAACACTAGCGTGGGGGCGGATTATCGTGTTTGCTTCTGGTAGCCCAAACATTAATGCTAATAGGGGGAGTGGTTAAGGTGTTGGTCTTCCAATAGGAAGATTGGGTTCCTTTCCCAGTACTACCAAGTTGCCTCAGCTGGGCCCCTGAGAGAGGCACCTGACCACCAATTGCTCAGTTGTATAAATAAAAGAGATAAATGTGAGTCGCTCTGGATAGGGACATCTGCCACCACTGTGGAGTGAGTGCAAGGCAAAAAGTGATAACGTTAATTAAAGGTGGCGGCCTGCGGTTTATCCTTAGACCAGGGACACTTCCAGTCTTTCAGTGTTGATAGCTGGAGTCACTAGGAGAAATAAAGTGTTTTTTTCTTTTGTTCTGCTTGTGCAGACTGTAAAAAGGAGAAAGAGTTTGGAGAGAAGGAGAACAGAGGATCAGCCGAAAAGGTCTGTCGAATCGCACTATCACCTTTTCGTTAAGGCCTGTAATTTAGGGATATTGTTATGAAAATATTTTCTAATTTCTCTTTAAAATCAGGTCCCACAAACCCAAACACAGCCTTTCCTCTTGTATGTGCTTTAAAAATAAACCCCACAACAATCTGACGGTCTCGTTTCTCTCAAGTTCCTTCAAGTCCTTTCTGTATCTGCTTCAGACATCTAATTAGCCTTTGTTGCTTCCTGTTTCCTGTTCCACCCTGTCCTCACCCCTATCCACAATAGACTCCCATCAACAACATCAGCGCCACCACCGCCTCGCCGCTGCTGAAAGATCACACCATCAACACTCGCTGCTCCCAAGACTCCGAAATGCCCAAGAAGAGACGTGCGCCTCAGCCACCCAGCGTAAGTGGCTACCGGAGCGTCTCTGCTGAACTGAAGTCAAGAGAAGACACCACGCTTCCCAACACCGATAATGAAAACCGGGTGCGTAGATGTGTACAGAATAGTGCGATGATGAGTAAACGCATGTTAGCATAGTTTGGCGGATAATAAAAGGATTTAGCATCTTTACATCTTCTCTGATTAGGAAACGTCTGTCGTTAAAATCACAGGGGGAAAGAAAATTTTAGTGTTTAACAAAATGAAACTGTATTTGGACAGAATTAGTTTTACATCAGTGGCTGAGCAAATTAATCCATCACAGGTTTTATTTTATAATGAAATAAAAAAAAAATGGAAGCTCTGATTATTTAAGGGGGACATGTGTGGACATGTGTTTGTGTGTGTTTTCAGGCTGTCCTGAGTCGAATCTTATCCACCGAGTCGTCGCTCAAGCGGAACAAACGCAAAGCTCCGCCCCCTCCGCGCACTGCCCCCTCTCTGCCTGAGCCTACTGATAAAGGTAGTTTTCCCACCATCATCATCAACAGAATCAGAAAGATCCTCTGTGTCCTTCAGTAACGCGTACATGTTCAATAAGCGCTGACTTCTTCTGTGCTTGTGTGTAGACGCGGTCCTGCCAGAAGGGGGCACTTAGGAGACACCGGGGCTCCATCACTCTTGCTTCTATTAATGTCCAGCTCACGGGTGAAGGGCAGATCTCCTCTTCCACATCTGCTTCTCCTCCTGCTACTCTTCTGCCTCTTTATGTCCATGTTATCTATGTCCTCATTAGTCATGTTATCGATCCTCTGTGCGACAGAGAAGCTGATCCCGGATCAGGGCTGTCTGTCTTACTCCATACATCACTGATGGATTAAGACGGACATTAAGTGGGTTTGGCTCCTTTGCGCCGTCTCTGTTTGTCTCTCTAAGCAGGAAGTTTGGGGGGGGGGATATACTAATATCTAATATTAAAAATTCTGTCTCTTTATCTGGATTTTTCTCTTGCAGTTCTAATCATACGAAGACGTTACATGACATGAGGGGTTTTTTTTTGTAGATTTAATTACATTTCTGGCATTTTGGCAGACTTGGTGGTCCTGGGAATTGAACCCACAAGCGTCCGCTTTTAATTAAACTCAATGACGCATTCGTCCTACGTGTTGAATTACATTTGTGAAGAGCGCCAATCGTAACAAACGAGTGTCTTCGAAACGCCGCCTGAATCTCAGCATCTTTCTTCAATCAGTAACCGAAGCAATAAAGCTGCGACCTGCCACGCCCAAATTATTGACATTTTACTTTAATTAAATATTGATTGACGCTTTGTTCTGCTTTAATTTCACCTTGTCATTGTAACCTTTTCCTTCATTTGACTCTTCCACACAGGGGCCGTGTTGTAGGACAATAAATAATCGGTTGATTTATACACTTTTTTTTTTTATTCGTTTTCTATCCACGCGTCTTTGGTGCCGTCAGGCTGCCACTTTTTGTGCCATGTTTATTATTAACATTAATAAAATTCGATATAAAAGGAAATGAGTGATTCCTACATTTGGTCAGTTCATATGCGTTGTTAAAATGTTGTAAGGAACATCAATTTTAGAAGTCTGAATAGAATCAGAAAGTTTTTCATGACTTTGAGCTTAAAATACGTTTTTAAAGCAAAAAAAATGTGATGTAAATTTCACTCTGGTACAGAGTCATAAAGTTTTTTCAAAGATTTTCAGAGAAAGATGGAGAAAGAGAGACTGAGACAGAGATATGGGGGGGGAGGAAATGAAGAGAGAGAAACATGAAGAGAGAGAAAGAGAGAAATGAGGAGAGAAACGGATGAGTAGAGAGAGAGAGAGAAATGGAGAGAGAACAACACAGATGGAGAAAGAAGAGAAACAGATGGAGAGAGAGAAAGAGAAATTGAGAGAGAGAGACAGATGACAGAGAGAGAGAGAGGAGAGAGAGAGAGAGAGAGAGAGAATTTTCTTTCTATTAAATATTGTAAGCCCTGATTGTGGAAACTGGTAGACAAACGAATGCCTTTGTGATGTCATAAGCTGTCCTTTAGTAGGACATTATTATAGAATAATTTTATATTATTTCATTATATTATTATTATAATAAAACATCACTCATGCTGGGTTTTATTCCGTCCACAGCAGGGGCTGTGTTCGGGGTGTAACGTACAGACTGACATGTCATACTCATAACAGCGTCTGCGCCACTTCTGCCCTGTGTTTAGAAGTGGGTTCTTCCTTCCTCGGAGTGTACGGGTGTGGGTGTGTGTGTGTGTGTGTGTGTGTCTATGTGCTAAGGAAGCTCCACCTTTGAGAGTGTGTGTATCCTGTATGGGCTGCATTTACAGACAATATTCTGTGTGTGTGTGTGTGTGTGTGTGTGTGTGTGTGTGTGTGTTTAGGCAGAGACAATTAACGATTCTTCTCCTTTACTGTGCTTCAGGTTTGATTTCCAGTATCGCGTGTAAATGTGTAAGAAATGAAACGCCGGGGTTGTGCTGTCACAGGAAAATAATCAATGTGTGGCATGCGTGGTACCACCAGGGGGCGGAATTTGAAGCAGCATTACTGTTTCCATCATAAAAATGATTTATTTTTCTACATCTTTTCCTAAATGTCCCATTTTTTTTTTTTTACAATATTTTAAAAGTTTTTTGGAAAATTATCGGTCATTGGTTTTGTAATATTGGCCACCATATATGCCACCTAGTGGCTGTTTTAAGAACTACAGGCAGGACCGCCATTACAGTGTTGTAAGTTATAAGGAAAGGCAAGTTAATAACGGTGCTTATAGTTAAAGTCAATACTTTATTACTTAAATATATATCAGCAAACTATCGACTAAAATACACTTTAACCTCAGTTAGAAGTAAACAGCGACATTTAAGCAGATTCTTTAGGATATTTTAAAATAATTGTTAGATTTAGTTGTTTTTTCATTATTACCTGTTTATTGTCTTTTATTTAACAGTGCGGTTAAATAACTATTTTTCCTTTTCCTTTAGTTTTAGACCCTTTGTGTTGTTTTGTTTGCACTGAGAGAGTAAAACGACACTATTTACAATATTATAAATAATTATTCTTGTTCAGGTCAGAAGTGTGGATATTATAGAAATAAAGAAATAACATTCATTCATTTATCTCCTATAGACGCTTATTCCCTAATTCGGGGTCACAGGGATCTGCTGGAGTCTATCCCAGCCGTCTCTGAAAGGGTGATAGACAGGAGGGGGACACCCTGGACAGGTCACCAGTCCATCACAGGGCCACACACACACTCACACTTACTCCTATGGGCAATTTAGAATCACCAATCAATCTAACATACATGTTTTTGGACTGTAAACCGGAGAACCCGGAGTAAACACACACAAGCACTGGGAGAACATGCAACAAGTCCCCTGCAGGGGAATCGAACCCCAGGACCTTTTTGCTATGAGGCAACAGTGCTAACCACTAAACCACGGTGCGGTAAAGAAATATCAGTTTTATAATTAGTTATCGGTCTAATAAACATGCAAATTATCGTTATCGGTATCAGTTGTAAAAAATCAATATCGGTCGATCTCAGCTCTGCTCTGCATCTCCATTTCACAGCGATTCGTTAAAAAATTCCATTTTCTTTAATTACTTTCGGATGGGAACCTGCACTTCTGATTAGGTGATGGGATTTATTGGAATGCCGTGTTATATACTTTCATTTATTTCATTGTTTCTTGTGTTCCCAGGTTGAAGAATTGGCTCTGATGACGCTTTAACACACCACATTTAGAGACGTCCTGGTTTAATTATTTACAATCAGATCTTTTTACTCTCTATTCTTTATATAAATAATATATCAGGAGATGTAATAGTTCCTAATAATTAGTTGATCGGTTTAATTTTGTGTTTCCTTTTTGTATACATAAGTTTAAGCAGTCATACAGATACACACGCATTCGGACCCCCAATTTTTTTCTTCTCGTTTTTCTGCTTACGATTTATAAAAGTACCCCCCTCCCCGTGCTGTGATTTAATTTTATAATAAAAATGAGGTACGTTGAGTTGAAGTCTAGAGCACATACACAGTGTTGTTGTTTTTCCTTCAGTCATTCGCTCTTCGCAGAAAAACATGTTTTCTCTCCAAAATGCCTCAAGGCCCAAATCCGTGTCTTATGTTTAATAAATACAGAAGAAATAAAAGCTCAGGTTGCTGGATTGAGCTGTTGGTGAGACATTTAAATCCAATGAAGAAGAAAACGAGCATGGAGATGATCTCATCCAAAAAAAAAAAAAAAAAAAACTAAACCAGACCTGCTTTTATAGTCTGTATTTATCGGGAAGGGAAGACGGGAAAATATCGATCCTTTCCACTTTAATCATCTTTTTTTCATCTTCAGAAACTTGAGTGTGTACATCTGTGTGATTATAATACATTATAACGACTCGTATGGAGTGTGTGTACCCACCTCACACCCACTGTTCCTCGCATAGGCTCCCAGTCCACCACCCTGGCGAAAGAAAAACAAAAAATAATCATAAATGATCAATAAATTGGACATTATTGTTTTTTATTATAATTATTAGCAATAGTAATATTCATAATTCTGCTTAATTATTCTATGTTTTATGGTGTATTTCGTATAATTTTTTAATACATTTTGTGACCGAAAAGTAGCACAAATGATCCATTTTTTATCCGAATTTGTAGTGTTACGCTTAAGTAAATATTTGTGTAGCATTTCTCTTTAGCTTTCCTGTGATAAAATATCATTAGAAAAAGAGGATCAAATATATTTACAGTATTTATCAGACTTGGTGGTGCTGGGAATCGAACCCCAATCTTCCAATTGGCAGTCCAACACCTTAATCACTGCACTACCACTTCCCTCAGAGGTTTAAACTCCAAATTTCTACAGTACTTTATTAGTTAGTGTCTAAAAAAAAAAAAGATTGGTGGTTCTGGAACTTGAACCCATGACCTTCTAATCAGCAGTCCAACACCGAAAAACTTTCTAAAACGCTGTTCAACAAATCCCAGACAACTACACAAGAAATAAACAGTCATAAGTCAATTACTAAAGTGTTAAAATAGAAAAAAATGAATGAATTAATAAAGATAATAATTCCTAAATACAAGTTCAGCTAAACAACATGTCTGCACTCGCTAGTAACAGTAACCAAAGCAGCACATCTTCCCTTTAAATGCTTTTTTACACTGTATTTATAAGTATTTGCTTTAAATCAATTAACAAATACACCAAATTGCTTTTTATAGCTATAAAACTAAATAAACAATTTGTTGTTTCGAGGGGAAAACTGTAAAGCACTCAGGACAACTAGCTCAGTAGCTTGTTGCTAATAAGTAACAAGCACGTAGGCGCCATGTTGTTTTCCGGTTTTGTAGCTCGATTAAACGGAAGTTTAAAAAAAAAATTTAAGACAATAAAAACTAAAAAAAAAATCATTTGTAGTTAAATAGTTGTTTCTAAATTATGTATAATGAACCACAAAACATTATTTTATTACTACTTAACCAATATTCTTTAAAAACCTAATTAGAGGTGTTAATATAATGCTCGTTATTGTGGGTTTTTTGTGTTTGTTTTTTTTGTCTAGCTACTTTTCAACTAGTTAACCAAAGCCTTTTTTTTTACTGTTTTCTTCCTTTTTAAAAAAACGCTACAATAGGATATAAATTGCGTTTTGACCCATTTTGTATAGATGTGTATATTTAGCTATTCGTGAAGGACCGCTAGGTGGCAGCATTGCACCAACTCACATAGCTGCACCGCGGCCTACTAATAAAAAATAATAATAATAATATAATAAGAGCTCATGTTTTTATTCATTTTTAATAATTTTATCATGCACTTTACTTCATAACTATCTAGAAGTATGTGTCCTCGTATCGCACTGCCTTTTGGGTAATTTCGAGTCTTAAAAGCAAATATTCGGGCTTATAAGTTGCCGTGTCGTCTTGGAACATGGTGACCCAACTAACGTCTAAGAAACTGCTCAAATCTTACACAAACTTTACACATACACACGACAATTTAATGGCACAGAACACGACATCTGGACTTCGTGTAATACAGTTTCTCCTTCTTTTTTACTCGCAGTTGTATGCAAAGTGTTTGATTTTTTTCTTCTTCCAAGAATAGAAAAGATATTCAGTCTCAGGATAACACAAAACATATTCATGGAGCAAAAAAAAAAAAAAGAGGAAAGACGATCAATAAATGACCTCAAGCACACACACACACACACACAGAGAGAGAGAGAGAGAGAGACAGGGATCTGACATTGCCAGAGGACTTGAACAAAATCATGAATCAATGCAGGAGCGACCTTTTTATCCTTAGCTGAAGTTCTACACCATTTTCAGTTATTAATATATTTGTAAACTTGTGCGAGTGTGTGTGTGTGTGTGTGTGTGTGAATTGTTGTAAACGGTGTCGAAGATAGTTTGTGTAATGAAACCTAATTAACCGAAAACACACGCAACTTCCACAGTGTACTTTCTCACAATTAATGTAAATTAAAAAATCTATTTTTATTTTTTTATTGGTTTATCATTCCATACCTTTATTTTATTATTTACGTTTGCGTTTTTGACATAAAATTTGTTGGTCCTAATACGATTTCAGGAAGGAGACGACATAAGAAAAATTATCGTGTCCAAAACTGTGTCTGTTTCCACAAAGTCTTAAGCACACAGTCGTAGGAATGTCTTTATATGTTGTACCTTGACTGGAACTGTGAGACACGAACCCTGTCCCAGTATGACAATGTCCCTGTGTCCAAACCCCCTGATCTCCATGAAGACTTGCTGTGTTCTGGATGTTTTGGTCTAGAAGAACTCTAATGTCCTGGACCCAGTTCTGGTTCTGACTAAACCTCTTTAACACCTCGACTGAACCCCCAGATCTCCTCACCTCAACATTAGTGTCTGATCTCATTCATACTATTGGAACTGAATGATTCCGAATCCCTAAAGTCACATGAACCAATCTAGATAAAAGTCTAGGATTATAGGAGGGAAAAGATCTGAAATAGGATGTTTAAAAGATGGGCGGGTGTCCCAATATGATCCTGCAATCGAGAACCTTTAATCCTTTTCTCTTTATCAATTCACCGATCCGTCTATCCTCACTGCTCTTTTCCTCGCCCTTCTGAACACACACACACACACACACACACATCACACATATTTAAAGACAAGAGGCTCAAGATATTCAAAAACATCCTGACGATGTTGAAAACCCTGATGCGCTTGGAAGACATGACTCTCTGACCCGCTGTGAATATTTATCTCTGTGTGATGTGTGCAGGAGGAAAGCATTAAAGGTGCAGTGTGTCATTTTTATGGTTTCTGCAGTAACTAAAATGTCTGTTTTGGTTTGGGGAACATTATTTGAAATATTATTGCAAAAAAACAAAAAAAAACAGTTTGCTTAAATTAAGATTTCACGCATTTTGGCAGACGTCTTTATCCAGAGTAATTACAATTATCTTATTTATACTGAGCAGTCGAGGGCCTTGCTTAGGGGCCCAGCACTGGCAGTTTAGGGAAGTGGTAGTGCAGTGGTTTAGGTTGTAATGACTCCACTGAGGCGAGACGTATTGCAGAACCCAAAGTGCACTTTTATTAACAATAAAAACCATTCAAAACAAAAAAAAAACAAATTTTTTTTGACTTGAAAAAACTTGACTAAACTTGACTAAACTTAACTTTACTTGACTTGACTTGACTAAACTTGACTTAACTTAAGTTGACATGAACTGGTATAAACACAGACTCACCACAATGGTACATGAACAAACCGAAATCCATGACAAAGACAAAAGGAAACACAGGGGCTATAAATACACAAGACTAACCAATGAGAACACCACACATGGACAAAGGGATCACGTGACAGGAACACATGGGGAACAAAGATCACATGACAAGGACAAAACAGGAAGTGAACAAAGGCATGTACAGTAACAGGAACCAAATGCTGTTAATGTAAATGTCAACTTGGTGGTGCTGGGAAGCTAACCCGCAATCTTCCAGTTAGCAGTCCAATACCTAAATCATTGTGCTACCAATTCTACTCACAACTGGTAAAATGTTTTTTTTAGTTATTTTATGATGGTTTTTCTACAAAGGTTGCGAGAACATCCATCCAGTATGAATAACTGGGATGAAACTGTTAGCTGGTATGACCCTTGAACCCCCACCGTTCTGGCACGCTTCGTTTCAACGCTGTACTCGACATGGCTTTGTCTACACAAACAGGAAGTTTAAAAAAAACAGGAAAGCAAGATAGGGTGGAAAAGAGGAAGCAGGAAGTGTTAACCGATGGAGATAATGAAGAAAAAGTGCTGACGGCACTTTTAATTTTAGTGAATCGGAAGCAGTCGTCACTTCTGTGACACGTTTTTTAGTTCTAGAAATTTTATAGAATGAGATGTGTGTGTGAGATAAAGAGAGAGAGAGAGAGAGACGGAAAGAAGTAGAAAGAAAGGGACAGAGAGAGAGTAATAAAATGAGACAAAAAGGGCCAACAGACAGACCCTCATATACAGAGCAAGAGAGACAGATAAACAGACAGACCATCATATACAGAGCAAGAGAGACAGATATACAGACAGACATATATACATAGAGAGAGAAAGAGAGACAGAGACAGAGAGAGACAGACCCTAATATACACAGACAGAAAAAGAAAGAGATATTTATACAGACCGAATCTCATATACATAGAGAGAGAGAGACAGACAGACAGACAGATATACAGACAGACCATCATGCACAGAGACACAGAGAAAAAGAAAGACAGAAAGATTTATGTAGACAGACAGACCCTCAGAGAGAGGTAAAGAGAGTAGGAGAAGAGAGAGAGAGAGAGAGAGAGAGAGAGAGAGAGAGAGAGAGAGAGAGACATGCTGGTGTTTAATATGTTTCCTGTGGTCAGTGTTGTGAGACGGCTGCGGCGGCGGCGGTTTCAGTTTGTGTGAATCGGCTGACTTCCTCCTGGCGGACCGGTGGCTTTTTCACCTCGCGCTCATCAGTATTCCACCACTGTGGCCTCGTGCTCCTTCCTGCCGGCCAGCGCGACCATATCAGCCTCAGCGTGCTCGTGCGCGCTGTCTCACTCTGTCTGTCTCTCTCTCTCTCTCTCTCTCTCTCTCTCATTCTTTCTCGTCTCTCTCTCTCTCTCTCTCATTCTTCTCTGTCTCACCGTGCGACAAGACACGTACAGCCGCACACACGCGCGCTCGCCGGTGAACACAAAGCGGCGCAAAGCACGCGCTCCTGAATCCGGCCGAAGTCTAATTAACAGTCGGAGCTGAAGCTCATTTGCATGGCGGCTTTTTGAGATGAAGTCAGACTGAAATCTGCTTTTTATAATCGCACAACCGTTTTTATCAAATCAACAGCAAAGCAAAATAAACAAGTTCAGAGAGAAGTTTTTTATTCATAAGCAGCCAAAATAAATCCTGATTTAACGCAGTCTCCACCTACCTGAACTTTCCCACATCCCAATACATATCAGCCTGTCTATCTGTCAGAGAGACAGACAGACAGATAGAACCTTATATACAAGAGATCGAGAGAGAGAGAGAGAGAGACAGACAGACAGACAGATAGAACCAAGAGATCGAGAGAGAGAGAGACTCATATATACAGACAGACAGACAGACAGACTCATATTCATATATGAAGAGAGAGACAGACTTTTATATACAAAAAGAGAGAGACACACAGACAGACAGTCTCTCTAGGATTTTTTTTTAATTGCAAAGTTAAAGTGAAGTCATGTAACCTGTCACTGAGATGTTTATTTTTTTATACATTATTGTACAGAATTTTTAAACATTCTCGCTATGACGGCGTGGCCCATTCAGTGTCCAGTTTTGCCCTTTTTCCATTATTGTTTTTAAAGCTACCAAACTCGTCTAACTCTGCTCGCCATCCTGGGGGCTGTTCCAGTACTTTATCAGCTGACGGAAAGTTGGTTCGATGAGACCTGGAAGCTCAGTGAGACCCAGTCAATGTCAGGAGCGGAATTTACCCAGAAGGCATCGTGATCTGACGCAGTTTCTTCAAACCGGCCACAGACGATTGGGTAAAGTGATTCCTAACATCAAGCAGAAGCAGTGAGAGACGTCATATTTAAAGAGGATGACTTTCCAAATCCTCTTTATTTCATGTTATTTATTTTAGTGCTGAGGGGTTTTTCTAGAAAAAAATTACACGTTACAAATCTGAGGACATAAAAAAATAAACGTCCATGGAAGTGGTGGTTTAAATGGTTAACTGATGCTGAGTTGTTGATCTAAAGACCGGGAAGGCCTGGGTTCAAGTCCCGCCACTGCCAGTCAGCCACCATTGGGTCCTTAAGCAAGACTCTTTCTGCAAAGTAAATGTGACAAATAAAGACATTATTTGTTACACACTGGTTTAAAGACGCTATAATAGCAGTGAACATTGTTTTTTTCTATTTAGTTTTAAGGTCGTCTATTTCTGTATATTGATGTATAAATAACAGTGTTATAAATAAAAATGTTTGTTTAGTTCAGTACTGTTGATCATTGGGTGAAAATCTGAAGGAAAACAATAAATAAATATCGGTTTTGCATATCAGTTATCGCTCACATAAAACAGGCAATTTATCGATATTGTATCGCTTCTAAACAAAAGTCAGTATCGGTCGAGCTGTAATTTGAGCCCTTTCTACTTTAGCAGCTTTAATGGACAAAAGCTTCAACATTATTCTCTCTTTTCAACTTCTTATAAAGTCTAATTATAGCTGTGTAAAAAGTCTTTAATAAACAACAGCACCACAGCGGAGTAAACCCGCCGAACAGACGCTCGTCCGATGATTCTTTCCTTATTTGTAATTACGGCTGTGTCGAAGTTTTGGCTCTTTGTTCGCTGTAAAATAGTTGTGTGCTTATGTCAGTTCTGTTGTATGGATATGAGAGCAGGACACGACCAGCCGAGTCTTTGGGTTTTTTGTTTTTTTTCTGAAACGACTTTAACAGTGTTGTGTGTGAACAGTGTGTCGGATAGAAACAATTTGATGGCTTGTGGGGTGTCATCGGCAAGAAAATACACACACACACACACAAGATGGAGTCATTCAGGTTGGACACAATGAAAGAAAGAATGAGGATATTAACACATTAAACGATTTAAAGCTTTGTTTGTTTCTGCAGGTTTAATGTGAGTCTCATTAGTGTTTTTGGAAAAAACGAAAAATAGTTCTCTCAACGGCAAAAACTAGTAATTTAATATTATATAATCACATAATCACCATCAAACATGCATACGTTTCTGCTCATCACAGTTGTAAAGTGTTATGTTTTTTATTACTACTAGGGGCCCCCAAAATGTGTGGGCCCTTTAGATTGTATTTAGATCAATTTAAAGCAGCCTGGTTATTTTTTCGCAGCTCTTTTATCATTACGTCGTCTCCGCCCAGAAACCTGGATGTTTTGGGTTTTTTTGCACCTTTAGTGGCAGCTGTTTGTGAAATTCACAGTTTCACAGTTTCTGAAATACTTAAAGACGTCCATCTGGACCCGACATGCAGTCCCAGTATTTGATGTAAATACTAACTAAAAGTTTTAACCTGTCTCTGAATATTTTCATGATTTTTTTTCTGCTTACATGTAATCAGGTGACGGGACACAAACCGCAGGACTGTGCAGGTGTTCCTAATAAAGTGGCCAGTGAGCTTTAAGTGATATACATTTATTTTACATTTATTTTATATTACACATCTAAACATTTGAGGCTTGAGGGCCTTGCTTGGGGGCCAACAGTGGTACTTTGGTGGTTCCGGGGCTCAAACTCACAACCTTCCATTTCCCACTTTCCAGCCCTTCCTACCTAATTGTTAGGTTTAGTTTTAGCTTCTGTGTTTTACAAGCTCCAAGAGGGATGATTAAGCGTTACTGAGTCTGATGATATCCTTGGTGACAAGGTGTGTGTGTGTGTGTGTGCACAGAGTAGGTGAATTTGTATCATAATTTTTTCTCTTAATGACACCATTATACTGTTTTACTAATCACATTTCATTTATCTTTTCTCTGTGCGTGTGTGCGTGCGTGTGTGTGTGTGTGCGTGTGTGTGTCTGTTATGATTACCATTATCAAGACTCCTTTCACGTCAATCGATGCTCCGACTGCCTCCGCCATAAAAACCCCACACAGCTAGTGATGATGAGCTAGTTAAGGGGGCGGCCCAAGCCGTTAGGGGGGCCCTAAGCAGAATTTTATTTGGGGGGGCCCCGCTGTGCCATCAGTATAAATAATTACTGTCAATTCTTACTAACACACACTATCAATTTTATTTGTTGTAGCTGTGTTGCTCACCCTGAAGCTAGTGAGAGAAAGGCTGGCCAGTCATGTGACACCCCCCCTTCCCCCAGTAAAACCTGGCCCGTAAAATAAGCAGAAGAAATTAAACGGATATAAGTGTGTGTGTGTGTGTGGGTGTGTGTGTGATTTAACTCATAATTAGGCTTTTATAAACTTATTTACGTAATGACTAAGAACTATGTCTAAGAACTGCAAAAAATAAATTAATGAATGTCGAATAAAATAAATACCTACAAAAAACATCTGTTTCAACAAAAATAAATTTGTTGTTAGTAATATTTTTAACTCAAAAACTGGAATTGATGATGATGATGATGATGATGATGATGATAAACTGCCCCCTCGAGCAATCGCTTATGGATGAATAAAGAAAATCAGATCAGCCTCAAGAGCCATCTCGGACTCGAGTTGGCCTGTCCGGCAAGAGCGCATGCGCACTGCGCACCCCGCTGCTTTCCTTTTTCAGCAGCTGCTCGGAGGAGCCGGAATTCCAACATGGCAGTATCGGTGGTGGTCAGTCTCACCCGCAATAACTTGGAGCGGCTCCAAAACACCAGCGACTGAGACCACGACTGGACCGATCGGAAGTCTTGCGCGCTTCCAGACGAACACAGCAGGTCGCCAAAAAGCGCGTGACGGCTCCGCTGTCCCTTTACATGTACAGGTAAGAGTTTTTTTTACATACATGTAATATATATCTGGGGCTTATTGTCCACGAGCTCTGTGTGTGTGTGTGTGTGTGTGTGTGCGCACGACGGTGTGTGTTTGTTTGAGGTCTGAGAGAGAAAGGGGCCATGACAGCGCACGGACAGCGGCGCTGCGCGCAGACAGAACGGACACCGGAGATCCGTTCCGCCATGAGATCCGACACACAAAAAGGCGGTTCCGTTAATCTGATCGCGGATGTTCGGGAGTTGCCAAAACAAAGTAGGGAGGGGGGGTTTAATCCAATGCTCGGTTAATCAGTTCGAGTGTCCGGTTCAGCGGTCAACACGCAGTCACAGACCGACAGACGAGCTTTAAAAATATACAACAACCAAACAAAAACGGGTCGTACTGGAAACTGACCAAGTGTCAAAGCTCCAAAAAATGTTCCCATCAAAATCTCACGGGTTTAATGAAGTCAGAAGCGCAGCGCTGTAGTGTGTCAGCTGCTGTGGTTAGATATACAACCTTTTAGAAATAAAGGTGTCTGTCGGTTTGTCTGTCTGTCTATCAGCTCAGTAGACATCATTGCGCCACTCTGAGTTTCATGTTAAAATGTTTCCTGGATGAAACCCACCGGGTGACGATGCTAAAATAAGCGGTCTTTTATCTTTTCTACCTGAAACGCACGTGGATTCACCTTTACACCAGATGATAAATATAATAAAGGGTGGAAGGTGCAGCAGGGGTCCAACAGGTGGTCCTGTGATCGGTCAATTCCGACCACCAGGTACATCTTAGTGTCCAAAATATATTTTTTGTTTCAGGTATCAGTTACGGTCACGTGATAATATGTTGTGGGCAAAACGCAAAAGTTTTGTAAATACTAAAACTCAAATCTCTCTCTCTCTTTCTCTCTCTCTTTCTCTCTCTCTCTCTCTCTCTCTCTCTCTTTCTCTCTCTCTTTCTCTCTTTTTCTTTTACTGTCAAATTCTAAATCAAACTTTCTTTCTTTCTCTCTCTCTCTCTCTCTCTCTCTCTCTCTCTCTCTCTCTCTCACACACACACACACACACACACACACACACACATTTACTTTCTTCCCCACTAAAATATGTCTAATGTCTTTAATGTCTAATTTTTCTTTTTCTTTCTCTTCTTGCTCCTCTTCCTCCTCCTCCTCTCCAGCGACATGATGAGCAGTGTATACGGTAGGTGTGTTTTTTTTATTGATCACTTTTATCAATCATTATTTTTCTCCACTGCCCACACACGATTTCCTCTCCATCTCTTACTCCATGCTCTTAAAGGGACTCCACATGGAGCTGGGTTCGCTTTGCACACGTGGTTAAAGAGTTTGCAGTCGTGGTGCTGTGTCCATGCAAGACACTTGTACCATGAGAGACTCGCACCACATCACATCACGGACGCGCGAGGAGTTTACCTGCAGAGTTTTTTTCCTCTCCGTACACTCACTCGCTCAGTCACGCTCGTGCGGTATACACCCCCCCCCCCCCCCCCCAGTCCAATCTCGGTTCTCTTGTTCTCGGGAATATTTTATTCATAGCCGCTGTATGTGTGGCAGATTGATTTTCGGCGCAATGATAGCATTTTTCTGGAGGGAGGAAGAGAGTTGATGATGGGAGGTTACCGAACGCAATCATGCCACGCAATATCCCGCGTGCTCGCACCGCCAGTTTGGGCGTAATAAAAAAGAGAGAGAGAGAGAGAGAGAGAGAGAGAGGCAGGATGATATCAAAAGGCTCGCAGTTGGCTGGTGGTGTATACACGCACTTTACAATTCTGACTAGGGTGACAAAATGCGATTCTTTAAAATATTTCTATTGCCGTGGTCGCTCTCTCTCTCTCTCTCAATCTCTCTCTCTCTCTCTCTCTCTCCTTTTCTCTCTCCTCCCTTTCTCTTTCTCTGCCTCTCTCTATGTTCCTCTGCCTCCCTCCCTCTCTCTCTATCTTGCTCTCTCCGTCTGCCTCTCTCTTTTTCCCTCTCTCTCCCTCTCTCGCTCTCCCTCCCTCTGCCTCTTTCTCTCTCTCTCTCTCTCCCTCTCTGTCTGTCCTCCCCCCTCTCTCTCTCTTCTCTGTCTCCTTTGTCCCTCCTTATGTATATATGAATATATATATTCATGCACACATGTATGTTTACCCCCCACCACCACCACCACACACACACACACACACACACACACACAGGTTAATACGTGGTTTGTGAAGTACACAAATGATCATTTTTTCACTTGTGGATTTACATTAACGCAATTCCACTGGTATCGTTTTTATCATTTTTTTATGTTTTCAGTCTTTTGTCTTTATGTATTTTTAGGTTTGGGTTCAAAGTTCAAAGTTATCATGTGATGTTTTTTTTTTACAAAACTTAAACACAAGTTTATCAATCATCATAAGTTGACCTTTAGCCACACCCACAAAAGTCCATAAATGGCAACGACATCATTTCATGATCCAATAATGCAGCTTAGCCACCGCAGCGCATCAGTCAAAAAAATCAGTAAACAATGAGTTTAATTATAATCTTATCAGTCTTAAAAGTATATTTCTACTAAGCGATTCTAGTGCACAGTTAGACTCATGTCATTACAACGGGGGGGGGTTCGTCCCCGAATTACCTTTTCTGCAAAGTCAGAAACTGGGCACGTGAAAGCTTGCGAAAGAAAAAAAAAAAATGCACAAATGAAGTGCGAACTGTGTGAAAAGAAAAAGGCTTTCGAATCCACACTTTAAAAAAAAAATAGTAGTTGCAAAAGAAATGCTGAGAAAATGTTAATTAGTTTTGCGAACATCATGCGTTTGTCAGCTCCGGTTCGGATGAGTGTGCATGTGAGAACAACTTTTTTCCATTGATTCTGCATCGCCGGTCCAATTCAGTATCATTTTACCGATCAGAGCGAAAACAATAGTTAGCTTACTGTTAGCTAAGCGAGCGCCGCATTAATTAGATGTTTTGCATGAAACTGCGTGTGAGAAATCGTTTAACAAGCTTTCCGACTACTTTTTTTAAAATCTGTACTCTTCGTTCACCTCCCCACCCCTCCTCTCCACTCCCTCTCTCTCTCTCCTCTCTGTATATGTGTGTGTGATATATGCAGAGCAGATTGCTTTGCTTGGTCGTGTTTAGCTGTGAGCGTGGGGTTGGAGACTCGCAGATGGTGCTGCGGGCAAATTGCAAATCCTTCCAGCAACGGTTCATTATGGCAACGAGACAGCAGAAAACCTCGACATTTACACGGACTCTGGGAAAGAGAAAAAAAAATAAGGATACATTTGGGCATGTTGATGAGCAGTTATACGACGTGTGAGGAATGAAAACGTGCGATCGGACGCGGCGTGATACAGAAGTGCTTTACGGTGTTAAAATCAGCCAGATGACGGAAATTTCTTTTATTAAACAACAAGAATCTTTTATCCGTTTCTAAGTTTTCAGTTATTACTTACGTTAAAACAGCTGTAAATAGTCGTAACCTCACCGGCGTCTTAAAACCTTCCCTTTTCCACAGAAAACTACACATAATAATAATAATAATAATAATAATAATAATAATAATCTAAACTTATATTAGTGACTACAGACATTTTTCCAACTAGTATTTAAGGAAATCCATATTTTGTGTCCTGTCAGTGGTGTTTATCTGTTTAGGCTACACTTTACATTACATTTGATCACCACTACCATAAGCTGTAATAAACCGACATTCGTTGTCACCCAGATAAGGATGGGTTTCTCTCAGGTTCCTCTCAAGGTTTCTTCCTTACTTCATCTCAGGGAGTTTTTCCTTGCCACAGTCGCCCCCGGCTTGTTTATCAGGGACAAACTTACACTTTTCACTGTTCCTGCATTCTGTGTGAAGCTGCTTTGGACATTGTCCACTGTTAAAAGCACAAAATAAATTGAATTGAATTGAACAGATGTATTTTTACATCTGGAATTTGCCAAATCTTTTCCGGAAATTTCCAGTATTTTCAATCTAAGTTAAAGTTTAAGTTAAATAAAGAGGACTAAAGAGAAACTCAGATTCAGGAGTGTGTGTATTATAGCGGCATCAATCATGAAATTCATTCCTTAAAGTATGTCAGCGTCTCATTTCGATCGCTTTGAAAGACAGAAGGCACGTGTGTGTGTGTGTGTGTGTGTGTGTGTGTGTGTGTTGTTCTGCTGTGATTGATAAAGTGGTCAATTTTATTTCATGATGGACGAGAACAGAAACACGTTTCAGTGATTCCGGACACGCCGTGTCCCGTGCCATTTTCTCTATCGCTTTATCTTTCTAGCTTTTTACATTTTTCTTTTTTACCCCACCCCGTCTCTTTCTGCTCTTTCTGTGTTTTCCACTGTTTACCACTCCACTCTTTCCTCCTCACCTCTCTTCCTCGTTCAGCAGTCATGGGAGACGCTTGTTTTCCACCCTAAGCCTAGCCGCTGTAGTGTACGTCTATATTTATCGCCGTATGCATAATTCAGTGAAGATTTGAGCACACTCGATGGTTTCCGGCCGCTCCGACAGACATCCTGTATCTGACGTTGATGCCCAACAAAGCTGTTCAGTATACAGTAAATACGACACCCCAAGTCGGGAAAATATTCGATGTAAAGGATGTACTGTAGCTTCTTGGTTGAGTTATGTTCTAATTTTTCTGCAGATGTTTATGAGAAATTTGACTTTATTTTGTCTTTATTATACGACTATATATTCGTAACTATTTTTTTTAATCATGATGCATAAATTATAGGTAAATTGATTCATATATGAAGCTCTAATTTCTTCCACATTGTTTAATTTAATTTTTTTTCGCAGGACCGACATTAAATTTCTACTTGAATTTTTTTTATAATTGCACGGAATTTCTTCTTTTTATTTAACATTTAGACACAATAAATGGATGCAAATTCAGGGCGTTGGATTAAATGTGACACGTTCTCACCATCGCAGATTTTTCTGCCGATCATAAAACATAGAATAATAATAATGATATAAAACACTTGACGGAGCAGCTGCGATCTAGAAAATGTCATTAGACAACCTGAAAAGCAAAAAAAAAAAAATCCAAATTCTATCAATATGCAAATCAGAGATGCATTCAAATCTTTTTTGCTCCTCCCCCTTCCTCAGATATTTGCATATTTAAATACAATTGGGATTTTGTTTTTTTGTTTTTGAAAATGAAGCAAAAACTCACCAAAAATCTAACCAATTCCTCTAAAAAAGATATAGAAAGAAGATTTTAGAGAAATTAAGGTGGGGGGAGATGTTTACCAGCTCTTGGAATAAATCCACACCCTAAAACGTCATGATAAGAGGAAGTGTGGATAAGTCTCTAACCTGTAAACTGAGTATTTCAGACTCTAATTATTTCCCTCAGCGACTCTTTTCACACTGCGTCTCTGGAATATACGACTGCCCGCAACTGCCAGTCCTGATTGAGACGTTTAGCATGCTAACGACCTATTAAAGGCGCGTGTCCCCAGCAGGCCACAGCCGTCCAATCCCCACGCCTCCCGCCGTGTTCTCTGCTTTGTGCCCGTAAATTAACATGCCACTCTTCTAATTAAGCGAGCGAAATGGCGCTCAGAGCCCAATTGGTCATCGGCATGCGAGGTGCTCGTCTCTCGATTAAAGAGCTCGGAAAGTGATTTAAGCCCCGACTGCGTATTTTAGACAGATTCTGAATAATGTGTCTTCTAGAGAAGGAGGGGCTACATGGAGGGGGGGGGGATATCCAGGAAAGAGGGGTGGCTTTTCTTTTTTCCTTTAGTATATTAGGAAGTGTGTGTGTGTGTGTGTGTGTCTGGAATTGTTGGTTGGATTTAATTGAATTGTTGAAGGAACGGATTTAAAGCGTGCGATTAGAAAATTAGACACAGTGTTTGTAAAACGACGTGTGACAGACAGAAACGACGGCCTACAAAACATCCAACTGTTTAACAGCAAATCTTGTTTTTAAAGCAGGAAATTTTTTTTTTATTCATCACCTTTTCCACCTACGGAAACCAAACCCTATTTCTGTATCGCTTTTTTGCGCAGGTTCTCATTTTAAAAAACGCTCGTTAGACTCAAGTTGACCGTGTTTATTTTTTTCTCTCGGGCGATTTTATGATTTTTTTCCTCCTTGATTTGATCACCTGCCATTTAGCAGCCAGATCTTTGCTATTTAATGACAGTTAGCGAACCGGATAGCAGCCGTGAAGGCTAACGCATGCTTCTTCTGAGACTTTGGCTGCGTCTGAAATCACACGTCTCTCTAATATTGATAGTGTGCGAGGTGAAAAGTACGTCCAAATCCTTAGTACTGCAAAAAAAACGGGATGATCTACTACTTTAGCTCGGATTCTGAAGTACACATACAATGGACACTTTACTATTAGGGGTGTGACGAGATCTCCGATGTATCTCGTGAGATCTGACTGGTCTCGTGAGAATGTAAGGATAGAAGATGCCCCGCTACATTTAGATCATTTGTGTGGCAACATTTTGGTGTCCCGGTGAAAGAATGATAGACGAGACAGAGACAATATGCAAATACTGTACGAAATGAATACTGTACCCTTCTGCTAACACCGTCTGCATCGCTATTGTAGCTGACAATGCGAGTAATATGGACGTGTTTGTGCGCAGGATTTGAGCCGCACTTCAAATGCACCTCTCACACACACGCCATAAACCTCGCTACACAGGCTGGACTTGGTGTTGCACGTGTTGCTCGTTTGCTCAGCCAGGTGAGGTTTTTTTTTACCGGAGTTCAACAGCTGTCGCGGTATTGACGTCCAAGCAGAAGCTGCTACAACTGCCACCACACAAATTAATAACGGACGGGGCAAAAAAAAGTTTGTGGCAAAACATTTTGCACAGTGTTTATATGTTGTTAATTACCACATATAATTGATTAAAATAGAAGTTTCATTTCATAAAAATACAAGTGGATTTCAAAATGCATTTTGTGTTTTTACAGTTCAATAAAAAAGACAATTCCCCCCCCCGTATTTCATCATTTAGGATTTTTAAAACTCCTGTCCCGCCTCGTTCTCATAAACCCAGTCTCGTGTCTCGTCTCATCGGATAAGTGTCTCGTTACACCACTATTTACATTTACAGCATTTGGCAGATGCTCTTATCCAGAGGGACTTACATTTCTCATTGGTTGAGGGGGCCTTGCTCAGGGGCCCAGCAGTGGTGGCTTGGTGGAGCTGGGAATTGAACCCACAATTTTTGGGTTGGTAATCCAACAGCTTAACCATGAGCCACCACTTCCCCACTATTAACTATCCTATGAGCTCGCAGAAGAGACAACTCGCCATAGAAAGCGGCGACACGACACTTTTCGAATGCTGAAATTCTTCAGAGCTCTCGTTATCGAGTATCAAGTTTTATATTGTTGATGACATCGTAGGTCACGACACGTACGTAAGTCTAACTAACTCAATTTCAGTATCTACTCAAACAGCAGGCGATTTCTAGATTGGCTGGTGTTACAGTGATTGACAGGGATGTTAAGCCCCGCCCATCCAAAAGACATAAAGAAAAAAAAAACATAAAAAAATGCTTTCTGTATTAATCAGATTCGAAACTGTATCGTTTAGCGTGAACGGTAGCCACTTGCTCCCTATTCCGAACCCCACACCACCACCACCACCACCACCACCACCTCTCTCTTTCTCTCACGGAGACGCTGTCAAAAGCTCATTCATATTAAAGTAGAATTAAAAGCATCGGCACTCGCGCAGTTCTGACAAAAACCCTTTACAACAGAGAGACTGTTCACACACCAGCTTTTATTCTCTCATTCCCTCTTTCTTCTTCTTCTCTCTCTCTCTCTCTCTCTCTCTCTCTCTCACACACACACACACACACACACACAAACGTGGTCCACTCTGCCAGAACGCACATGTAGGCTTGTAAAAGTTTTTGGTCAAAAGCACTTTTGTCACGTCGTGGGTGCTGGGATGAAGCTGAGGTCGGCTTGTGATGCTCAGTTACTACTTTTTCGTTGAGAGTTACTGAACCGTAAGATGCACTTCCTAAAAATAAAGCTGCCTAAAATGGTTTTTAATGTCTTTTAATGATTTAAAATTCTCAGTATAAATATTTAAAAAAGCACGAGAACGAAATTCTTCATTTTCATTACAGTAAAATAACATTATTTAAGGTATGACATCATCAGCGCCTCCCTTTCTGTCTGTATATGGACATTTCTAGCGTTTGGCACACGTCCGTAACTAAGCAGTTCAGGGTTAAGGGCCTCGCTCAAGGGCCCAACAGTGAAAGTTTGGCTGTGCTGGGATTCAAACCCACAATTTTCCCATCAGCAGGACAGCATTTTAACCACTGATTTCCCACAGTTCTAAAAATTAAACATGAGTTCCGACGTGAAAGCCGGATTTCTGTTTGAATGTTTAAACATTTTGTGGGAAAACCTGAAAAACTCCTCCTAAAATCACGCTGGATCTGAAATAATGATTAAACAGTTAAGGATTTTTTTATAAGATCAGTTTACCACAGAAACGATTAGCAGTAAATTACTTTGTGTTAAAAAGTAAAGGAGGCTAAAAATGATTTTAGACTAAAACAGTCGTTTTTTATTCTCTACGTTTCATCCTGAAGGTTTTAACAAACAAAATCTATTTTAAATCCTCGAAAGCAGCGGAAATACAGGATAGCGTGAAAAAATTGTTTGATGTCTTTGTACAGGGTTCGGTGTGTGTGTGTGCATGTGTGTGTGTGTGTGTGAGAGAGAGAGAGAGAGAGAGAGAGAAATGTATTCAGATCCTCCTGTTAAAGACTTTATCTGATTTACCGTTGCGCTGCCGGCGACAGTAATGGGTGTTTAATTACTCAATAAAAGCATTTTATAGATTTAGCAGTCAGTGTGTGTGTGTGTGTGTGCGTGTGTGTGCGTGTGTGTGTGTTGCATTGATTTTGCTGGTATAGGAACCAGAGAAGAGAATCTAGCCGTCTGTTGATGTGATGCAAGTTACTCACTCTCTCTCTCTATGTCTCTCTCTTTCACACACACACACACACACACACACACACACACACACACACACACACAGGATGCTTATGATATTATGTGTCCCTAAACTGAGTAAAACAAACTCAATCATGTGAGTTAAAAGAATAACAAGCTCAGAAAACAGCTTTCGGTTCCTTTACACTTAAAATGGATAATAAAAAGTGTTCCTCTTGAGGAGCGTGGAGCAGTGCTGCAGGAAATGGGGGTTGCTTCTGTATGTGTGTGTGTGTGTGTGTGTGTGTGTGAGAGAGAGAGAGATGAGTCTTCCCCAGAGGACAGGAGGTTAGGGGCTATATTGGAACAACTGAAAGGCATTCTCTCTTGCACCCACACACACACACTCTCTCTTCCTCTTTTCCTCAATCACACATACACACACACACACACACACACCCCAGGTCAGCAGTTTTCAGATAATGGGATTGTCACGACTGTTGTGTAGCACCGAACAGAAAGTTCCAGATTAAGAACTTCTTCAGCTCGACCGCAAATTTCAGCAACAAGCAGAAAATTCCAGATTTTATGAATTCCCACTTAAAGGGACAGAGCAAAAAAAAATGTCTCACAATAACGAGTGCGAAGACATGCGGATGATCTAACGAGATACTTAATCATTACTTAGACAAAAATAAAAGAATAAATGCTCTAATTATTTTTTGCAACCCACGAGTAAAAGAAAACTAGGAGTCTTTCTCTCTCACTCTATAAGGCTAGCTTTAGCAACTAGCTAACTTAAGGATAGCTTTACCAGAAAGTTCCAGACTAAACAAATCACTTTTTAAAAATTATTTTAGTTTTAAAGAATAAAGGCTAGCTGCAAATAACATAAGGCTAGCTCTGACTAATATAAGGCTAGCTTTAGCTAATATTCAGCTAGCTATTAATAAAATAAGGCTAGCTCTGACTAATATACGGCTAGCTTTAGCTAATATAACACAAGCTCTTGCTAATATAATGCTAGCACTTTTGATTATAAGGCTATGGCTTACTGGTATACAGCTAGCTCTCACTAATGTAGAGCTAGCGCTAACTGATATACAGCTAGTTCTGAACATTGCTAACACACTAACTAATACACAGATTACACACTTACTTTATTAATATAAAGCTAAATATTGCTAATACAAAGGCTAGCTGTTCCTGATATATGGTGCTTAGTGAAGGCCAGTTCTAATGAATATAAGGAATATTTACTCGAGCCTTTATAACAACCACAAGGAAAGAAGAAGAGTAAAATAAAGATACTAATAAAAGGCTAACATAATAACAACATAAAACTACACTAATTAATACAAAAAAAAGCTGTGTTAAGCGCTACTGTAATGGTGTCACACTAATTTTACGGTTAATATGAAACTACAACACCAATTAATAAAAGGCTAGTCATCAATTTTGTACGAAATAAAACTATTATATGGTTAAGATGAACTTAGACTGATTAATATAAGGCTAGTAATCGTCAATACAAGGCCAATATATCGAGTAATTAATAAAAGGCTAGTCATTGCTAATAGAAGGCTAACACACTGATATATAGTTAATGTAAGACTACAGTAAATAATATAACGGCTACACTAATTAAACTAAGGCTAGTATAAGCTAATATAATGCTAAACCCTAATATATATGATTAATATAACCCTACACTTATCAACAGAAGGCTAGTTATTGCTATTATAAAGCTAACACAATTAATATAGGGTCTAATAGAAGATTCGACTGATTGATTATTGTAGGGCTAGTATAAGCTAATATAATGCTAACACACTAATATATATGATTAATATTAGCCTACACTTACCAACAAAAGGCTAGTCAGCGCTAATATAAGGCTAACACATTAATATAGGGTTAATATAAGATTAGACTCGAGATTAATATAAGGCTAATAATTGCTAATATAATGCTAACACTAACATATATGGTTAAAATAAGCCTACACTAATCCATACAAGGCTAGTCAGCGCTAATAGAAAGGCTAACACACTAATATATATATATATATAGTTAAAGTATAGATATAAGACTACACATATAGATAAACGGCTAGTCATCATTAATATAGTTAATGTTAGGCTAACACCCGTCTCACCACAGGCTAAATCTCAGTAATATTTCTTTCTTCCACACTGATATTATTCCAGCTCGCATTTAAATTAAAGTAACACAAAAAATTTTTTTTTTGTAATCGATTAGTACCGCAGATGTGATCTTATATAACACTTCCTGCCGTAGTCTTTAGTCAGAAACAGACGAAAGGACGCGTCTTTCTAAAGCACAACCACCTTAATATCACCGTCTGCTGTTAATTCTGGAAGTTAGACTTTATTTTAAACCGTCTCTTTGTCTCTCTGACTTCCTGTCTGTCTCTCTTTTTTTTCCCTGCAGGACGAGCTGTTCCTCACACGTCTCCCGTCTCAACCGCCGCCTTTCGCTTTCTTTCATGCCTCATTTACAGGTTATGCAGTATTAATTACCGTTATCGGCTCGTCTTTTTTAGCACGTTCAAAAAAAAAAAAATGTGTTTTTTAATACTGACAAGTCCAGATTTTTTTTTTTTTTTTGTCTCACGACTTTTTAAACTTTTAAATATGATCTCAGCGCTGGTAAGTGTGTGAATACACATCTGACCGCTAGTGTCTCATCTAGCACAGGGTTCCTTTGGGAGTGTTAAGTGACCCCAGGGTGTGTATGTGTGTGTGTATCGATCACAGGGATTAATGGCTTGATAGAACCAAATGTAATTAGTCAGGGCTTTTTTTTGGTTTAGAATAGATAGCGAATTAAAATACGGCTCTATTTTAGTCGAATCAGTGATTATCTGTGGTAGGTTTTTGCTGACCAACGGAAAAAAAATTAAATGCATCATTCGACCTCTAAATGATCATTTTATAATTGATAACGTCTACGCAAAATAATATACACTATATGATCAAAAGTATTAGCACACCCGTCCATTAAATTCATTCCACAGCATGTCTTTATCAAGCTCAGGGTCTTTGTGCATAGCGGCATTGTCATGCTTGAACACATTCTAGACAATTATCCGCTTTAGACTATGTGGGTGTGCTGAAAAGGTGTCCACAAACTTTTGACGAAATAGTGTAACAATAATACTAAAGAATGTGCTGCACACATCACATTTTATTGTGGCATTGCAGCATGTGTGTGTGTGTGCGCTTCGGTAAAGGATGTGTGTAGGTCAGTCTCATTTCTCCCGCTGGGTAGAACCTGGATGTGTCCGAAACCACCCAACCTACTCACTATATAGGTCATCCGTCATTTTTAAACAGCTAGGTGCATCATGGGTATTTTATATCTGCTGTAATACAACATTTGGACACAATCTATTGCTGTTGTGTTTTCAGGCAAAAATGGAGCGTTTCCCAGAATAGTCCAGTACACCTAGGGTGTGGGGATCTACATAACTCGTGTGTGAATCTGTGTGTGTGTGTGTCCGTTCACATGGCCTTTATGTGCCGTGGTGTTGTCCGATAACGCTCCCATGACTGATATAATTGGTCGAAATGGTTTGATGAAAAAAAGGAAATCTGTTATGTGCACTCAATCGCTCCCTCTCTTCTCGCCCCCATATGGTGAGTTGTATAAAAGCCCTTTGTATTCACGATCTAAAATCTTTTTATTCATGTCAGGGTGTGTGTGTGTGTGTGTGTGTGTGTGTGAGTAAGCAGAAAATGGTTGAGACACATTATGTTCTGGGGACCGGGGGGGACAGCTGTCGTCGGCTACAGTTGCTAATGCAGGAGCGGCGATATTGATTGTTCATTATTACAGTACGCTGAAATATGATGTTCCCTTCTGGTGTGTATTTGCATGTACGGATGGTGTGTGTGTGTGTGTGTGTGTGTTTGTGTAATAGGAGATTTCTTGATTACATTAAAGAGCTTTCATTTGATCCAGTTGAGATGAAGCCTTCTGCCGTATCTGTGTATCAAACTTCAGTGATATCATCCACTGCGCTGTTTTTCTTACTCGCCACACGTGTGTGTGTTTGTGAGATGAGAATTTCCTTTGAATAATTACTGCTGCCAGGTATAGACAGAATTACCGTTTATTTACTTTTTACCCACACACTGCTTTTGTATTTACATACTGAAAATTGCTTCATCTTAACAAATGTTTTCCACTCATTTTGTTTGTCTTCCTTGCTCTTTCTTTCAGGCGTGACAATGCAGTGGGCCCCTGATCAGACACAGTGGGCGGAGCAGCACTATGACATCACATCCACCACACGTTCCCCAGCACGCAAGTTTGAACCTTTCCGCAGTCAGAGGTTGACCGGCTCATCTTCAGGTGCAGCGTACCACCATTCCTGGGCTAACGATGACATCTCAGCATTGACTGCCTCTAACTTGCTAAAGCGATATGCAGAACGATACTCCACCATTTTGGATATCCCTTGCGATAACGGACTCATTGGATACCCAGACCATGCCATTTCATCCAGTGTAAATGGACCTGCCGTTGTTAACAGAGCTCCGCCCTTGCTTACAGGCCACAAAATGGAAGCTGAGCCTTGGCTTGAGAGCGTATACCCTCCACTCGGCTGCGTCCCGGAACTGGTCCCCAAAGCACAGCTGAGTGTAGCAGACATGCCCGCCAGTGTGGGTAGCTCTCCTGGTGTTGGAGCTGGTGGTTTGCCAGAACCCAATTTCTCCAGCGGTACCTGTGTTAGCCAATCAAGTGTCCAGGAGTACAGCAGTACCTTATATAGTGCCCCTTATTTGCACGCTGTGGGCTCTTATAATGGACCACTTCTCCACCCAGTTGCCACCCATCCTAACTTGGTGCCAGCTTATGGTGCAAATGCCTCACCCAGCCTTCCCACTTATGGCTACCCAAGCACTGGATACCCCTATAGCCCACCATCTCCTTCTGCTGCTTGCCTATCTAACAGCATTGCACCAGCTACACCTTTACCAGCATCCAGCATGAGTGGCTACTCTTACCCAACTCCCAGTCTGGCACCATTGCCTGCTAGTGTTGCAGATAATGGTTCTTCAAGTTCGGACAGCCTCAGCAAGCCCTACTACTCAGCTGGACCGGGAGACATAAGGTCATTTGAAGAGTTTGGTTATGGTGGTACTTCTAATTCAGACAGTCAGTCTGCGAGCAGCCCACTTTACAGGCCAGCAGGGGGTAATGAAAGGCAAAAAGGAAATAGATACGAGCAGTCAAGCGGTGCCACATCGCTGCTCTTTAAACCTAACAATCCCAGTGACAGTCTCCGAAGCCTCGAGTCTCTCGCACAAGGTAGTGCTGCATCCGGACAGTGCTTTCCAGCGACTTCCTGCTCAGCCACCTCGTCAAATTTATACTCGTCTGCCTCGTCGCACACACACCTCTGCCTCGACACGCACACACCTTGCTGAATCCTCACCCTCTGAAGGAGCAGTCAAATAGTTTTGTGTTAGTGTTTTGGCTCTGAGAATGTTCGCTGATGCCCCCTGGTGCTCGAGAGGGTGATAATGTCTGGGCACAGCTGTGGAAGGTTTGATTTATGATTGTGTACTTCTTACACACACTGACATGTGTTGTCTTGTGGTTTGTGACTCTCCAGAGAGACTGCACAGAGCAAAAGGTGGAACTTGGGGAGCTGTGACCAGACTAAGGATGGTCTGATTGGAGGAGCTGAATAAAGGAAAACGAAGGGAACAAATGCTGACAACACACACTGTGTACTTTAAGAAACACCCCTTGCGGACAAACAAGTGAACAGACCAACAGAATGTGGTTGAATAGCAAGATGCAAAGCTAGACATTGAGGAAACAGGTTGAAGAATGTACCGAATGCGAGTGACAAATATGCAGTAGAATGTAGTGGCCATGGAAGCTCGGAGGCCAGATCACCCAATGGTTAGGTGTACGGTTTCTTCTTTTCCAGCCCTGGTAGACGCCATGTTTTGTTAAAGGAACAGTTCAGCAAGAAATCAGATGTTCCCAGTTTTTCACTTAGGCCAAATTTTATTATCAAGCCTAGTCAAAATGTAGTTGACTAGAAGGTTAACATACATACATCAAGTGCATCAGAGATTATTAGCGCTCATATCCGGAACTGGCAAAACCAAAGAAAAACCCTTAACCATGTGTTTACAATAGCCAATGATTTTCTATGCACGTTTTGCAATACGACGACACCGCAAATTATGCAATCGCAGGCAACAGAACACAACAACAGTAAAATCACGCCCAACGAAGGCACAAGCTACAAAAACACAAGTTTTATTACTCAACGCCATGAACACAGGGTTGCCAGGTTATGCAAAGTTGATCCTGTTTGTTTAAGATTTTCCTGAGCACAGCTAGAACATTGACACCGTCTATAATTAAACTTCATTATTCTTGTTATTAGTGAAAAATTGTTAACATCTGATTTCCCGGTGAACCAACACTATTTTTAGGACAGCAAAATGTGTACAGTGCCTCAGATTGTTGATCTGTCTGTGGAGTTATGTAATGAGATTACGAGTTAAATCTGACATGTTATTCCAGCTGTGTTGAACAGTGCAGGGTCTCCCAGATGTTGAGTTGAACTAAATGCACTCATGAGTATACTCTTAAACTGTAGAGTGCTCGGATTAAAGTGTGTGTGTGTGTGCGTGTGTGTGTGTATGTTCTATTAAATCAGACTCAAATCCGTCACTGGAGACATGACAACCTTTAGCTATTTAAAGAGCTATAAAATTGTGTGTGTGTGTGTGTGTGTGTGTGTGTGTGTTTAATTGAGTGAAAGAGATCCTCAGGAAAGACTTTGTAAATTTGTACAGTTCCTCAGATTGTTGTATTGAGGGTTTGTGTACTGGTGTTTTGTTAAGGCTTTGTGTAAACAGTGCCACTTTTATGTATCTCCAAGCAAGTAGTGCAAATGGAGCTGTTTCGCTGAATGTACAAAGACATTATAACGAGTTGCTACAAAAAGTGTTGGTTCTTTTTGTTGTTGTTTTTTTTATCTGATTTGTCGTTAATGTATTAACCAAGCAGAACTTATTATTTGACTCTTTTATACATTATAGAAATAAATAGTGTGTATTAAAGCTGCACAATACAAACGGGACCAGAACAGTCATCACCGATTATTTATCATCATAATGCTTTAATTTATTCGTTTTGTTGCCTTTTTATTACAAATAATACAACGAGTATCAAAAAGTTTCAAGACACGCCAGCAGATGGCAGCACAATCTTTTTTAAAAAAAAATGTTAGTATGTAAAATGTAGACAAGTACGTGGTTATCAAAAAGTTTTAAGACACACCAACAGAAAATTCTGTTATTATTTACTGGAACACAGTTTAATACATATATAACATTTGCATTTATCATATAAGACATTATAAATGCAAATATTCTGTGCATTCAAAAAGGAATTGTGGGTAAATTTTCTAAGATTCACATTGTATCTTATTGTAGAACAGAATAGTCCTATATGAGCTTCTGCTGTGTGTTTTTTTATTGAAATCCAAGACACACTGGTTGAAATATATCTGAATAATATGTTATAAATCTTGAGCCAAATGGCATCCGCAGCGAAAGCCGTTCCCAATCCGAAACCGATTCCAATCTGAAAGGTCATAAACAGGCACCGGAGGCTGAAACACAGCTCAGAAAACGCTACACAATCAATCAATATGGCATCTGGCAACATGGGGTAAACCCAGCAAACAGCAG
>VCAZ01000208.1:357500-455000 GCA_005784505.1 Bagarius yarrelli | reverse complement strand
GGAAATTATTTGTCTCTTTTGTGTCTATTAGCTGTGCTTTGTGCGCGGCGTGCTGTAGATTAATCATTGTTGGCTCAGCGCTAGTGGCAGCGGCGTATCGATTACCCGCTCGCTAGCCGGCCCTGAAACCGCTATAAATCCTGGCTCAAATTAGCGCAAATCTGGTAGCATCATCGATTTTTTTTTTTTCATTTAGGTAGTGTAAAAAAACAAACAGCTCTAATGTCCTGTGTGTGTGTGTGTGTGTGTGTGTGATCTATCAGGTGTCTCCAGAGTCACATTACACAACTAATGGCCTGAGTCGGCTTTGTTATTGCCCTAATCCAACACGGTGAGCTCATTTAAACACACTGACTGTCTGTTGTAGCTGTGTGTGTGATCTGATCCACACAAACACACATGTGAGGACCGCAGATAGCGTTTAATTAATAATGTAATTAATTATTCGGGTAAAAAGCTGCATTTTAGGTTAAAATAAATAATAAGTTGTCTATTAGGCAAAATGTCTTTTTGTTGGCCAGATCTAAAAATATGCAACACAGACACACACACACACACACACACACACACACACCGTAAGCCTGAGAGAAAAACGGCTATCGAGTAAAGCTGCAACAGATGATTATATTGATAATTAATTAATCGGGTAGACGATTAATCCGGGTTTATTTCATCTAATGCAATTAGTTAAATTATTGGATTTTAGCGAATATAACAAAAAAAAACAAAAAATGAAATTTTAAAAATATTTTTTGTTTGTTTTAAAAATAAAGCTGCATCTGTTTCACTAATTATTCCACAGGCTTTGATTAATTATTCAGCTTTTGCAATTTAAAAAAAAAATGTAAGTAAAACAAATTCTAACTAATGAATAAAATAGTCTTGTGCTACAGCGCCACTCTGGTTAAAACACGCAATTGCAGACCCTTAAATTATGGCATGAGATCCTAAGACAATTGTTTCAGCCTCAGTCTCTTCTCAGACTCCTCAGATCTCCTCTCTTGCTTTTTCTCTCCTCTAGCTGTCTTTATCTGTTTCTTCTGTCTGTCTGTCTGTCTGTCTGTCTGTCTTTCTTTCTCTCTCCCTCTTTATTAACTCAGTCTCTCTCTTTCTTTTTCATTAACGTGATGTCCCTCGTCTCTGTCTCTCATTCTCTCTCTCTATCAACTCGAAGTCTCTCTTTTTGATTGCCTCTCTCATTCTTAATCTTTTGCTGTCTCACTCTCTCTGTCTTTTTCTCGTTCAACTCTATTGCTCTCCTCACTTTTATCAACGCAAAATCTCTCTCTCTCTCAGCTCTCTCTCTCTCTCTCTCTCTCTCTCTCTCTCTCTCTCCTTTTATCAAATCTCTCTCTATATCTCTCTCTCTCTCTTTCTTTCTTTAAAAGTACAGGCTGATCTGATTCTCTCTGTGCTCCGAGCACAGAATACAGTGTGTGTGTGTATATATATATATATATATATATATATATATATATATGTATATATCATAAATATTTAAAAAAAAAACAAATCCTTGACCAAAAGTTTGTGGACACCTGACAAGCGCCCCCATACCCATCACCAAACTGTTCCAAAAGTACCACATAGTGAGTGGGGTAAAAAAAATACAAATGGATGTCCCAATACTTGTGATCACACAGCGTTTATATTTTCATTCACACTAAAATAATATTGTAGGAAAGACAGTCTCCGGACACGACTACTGTGTTTCTCGTGATAATTACAGCACATCGCTTTCGTTGCCGCGGAATGCTAATGAGCACGACGAGCGCAGCTACTGCATATGCAAATCCAGGCCTCGGACTCCAGATCTCTGAATTAGCATACCATCTGAATTCAGTTAACGCGCTGAATCGAGAGGTCAATCGAGAGGTGTGTGTGTGTGCGGGAGAGCGAAAAGAGAAAAGGGAATATAGCGTCGATGTGTGTGTGAAAGCGAGAGAGAAAAAAAGAGTCGGAAAGTCAAGTGGGGTCGACTGCTCCAGCGACCCTCAGCCTTTTCCATGTGAAATTAAAACACAACAGTATAATAGTTCCTCTTTGGTACTGGCGCAGGTCTTTCATCTCGACTAGAACGCGGAAACCTGGAACGTAGCGTGCGGTTGTTGGAAAATCATCATCGATGGAGTGAGATTGAGTGAGACTTAACATCCGATGATATTACAGCGATTAATTAGCAATCGCTGTGGTACAACATGCTATAACGTAGTAATATGTAATATATTTTTACGGATTGGCTTTGTAAGGATTATGTTTCATGTTCAATGCTTTATGTTGTATTATGTTTCATGTTTTGTTCATGTTTATCATGTTTTAAGTTCATATTTGTGTTTATTATTCATCGCCTTCGTTTACTTCCTCTCCTGTTTCCTGGAAAATTCTGGAAGATTTTGAACAAGTGCAATGTATCCACATTTCGACTTAAACTCATTTAATGTTGGATCAATTTCAGAATTGTGTCATTTATGTCTTTTATACAACTGAGCCATTAGGGGTTAAGGGCCTTGCTTAGGGGCCCAGCGGTGGTGACTTGGTGGTGCGGGGAATTGGACCCAGATCTTCCAGGTATCAGGCCAACACCTTAGCCACTAATCTACCGCTTCCCCCACTCACAAAGTGTCTTTTGATGAAGACTCCTTTTAAAAATATAGTATTTACTGTGTATTTTACATTATAAATGTGTTATTACACATGTATAATACTGTTATTACTACTATCAAAGCTGCCGTTTCACAGAATCAATCAACATTTTCCAACCAATCAGAATCAAGCATCCTCTGGAGAGAGACGGTCGGACCGGGTATGACCCAGGATAAAGAAATCTAAAATTTATAGGCTGCCATTAATTATATATCAATTCTATATTATACATTATAAAAGTATAAAAATACAGACAGATGATTTTCATACTAAAAACTGGTAACAGTTCACGTTTCCCTCGTTCATATGCGCAGATTAAAAATAGATGGTTTCCGTGTGGCGTTAGCCGATAGCGCTCCTTTTCTTTCGTCTTGACTTTATTTAAATAAGACGGATGAAATCGATTAATGTTTAATGTCAAGCTCTGAGGAAAAATATTATTGCGCGGAATATTAAATTAATGCAACAGGAAAAAAAAATTAGGAATGAAATTCTGGGGGAAACAATTTGGTCTCTTATTACGGAAGGAAGGCTAATACAGTTGCTTCAGTGTGTGTAAAGAAAACTGACTTTGTGCCCAGCAAACAGACTTCACAAGTGTGTGTGTGTGTGTGTGTGTGTGTGGTGTATTTACATATACACAGATAAATGATTACAAAACCTGTATGCTTAATCACACCCGCACGCTAATGACTGTCACGACTAATATTAATTATGTTTCCGCATTAATTCCGTATTTTATCTTTATTGTTTAATTGCCTCCATAAAAGAGAGCATTACCAAACAAAATCTATGAGCCATTATAATCAGGGTGAGCAGTGAAGAGAGAATGTAATTACTAAGCTTCGGAGCAAACACACACACACACACACACACACACACACAGAGGTCTCGCATCTACTAAAACGCAAATGACCCAATCGTTTTGGCGATGATAAAATAATCCGCAGGAAGTGACTGTACTAAAAAAAGTCGCATATTTTAAGGCGGTCTTCAAACTCTTTTCATTCAACACAGCCATTAATTCACTTCCTTACTCTCGCTTCTTCAATAATTGAATTCCGCAGCCCAAACGGCTGGTCCCATTCAAAGCCCCTTGACTAAGTGCACCGTGGAGAGCTGGGAAAGTGGAAAACGTAGGCAGAAATGACCAAAATATGAGGGTTGGCTGAAAGGTTAGGAATCCGAAAAAAATGATGATGGGTTTATAGAAGTCAAAGCCCCGCCCCCCTGTCCGTACGGCGATCAGGCGTGTGGGAGACGAATATAAAAACGGCGGCCTAATGAGGCCGGGTGTGACGGCGGTGGCTGTAATTTCATACCCCTCACTCTTAATAACCGCACACGTAATGAATTGGTATTTAGATGAGACACCGTTTCTATATACTTATTTTAATGGCATTACTGAGCAAATTAACCTTGCGGAGGGATTCATTAGGTTCGGTTCCAACTGGTCGGCCATGCGGCTGAAATGGCGAGCGTGTTCGGGATAGACGGCGCTTTAAAGTGTGCCATGTCAGTTTTATTGTCCTACGATAAAAAAAAAAAGTTGATTGTCGACGCTGTCAAAGCACAACGTTGTGTGTGTGTGTGTTTCTGTGTGGTTTTTCTAATACAAGCCAACAGCAGCTAGTGATGTATTCCTTTTATCCGACTCCGACAATCTGAACATTATAGAATAAGACAAACTTTTTATTCATTTATAGTTACATTTTTAGTTCGGTTCCTCCTGTTATCCATTCGAGCAGTTAGGGGTTAAGGGTCTCACTCAGGGGCCTCAGAATTGACAGATTGCTTGTGCTGGGAATTGAACCCACAAACTTCCGGTCTACTCTAAATCTTACCACTTTTTAAGCCCCCCGTGCTGATTACCTGCATCAGGTGTGTTTAGTGTCAGAAACCCGCATACTAATTAATTATGTACCACATTTAAGTAAGTATGTATTTCACTTATTTATTATTAAAAATGGTTTTGAATAGTATAAATAAAATTCCACCATCCGCCATGTTGATATTGTCACATGACATACGACATCACAGCAGTACGGATTTATTGTGTGAGGATGTTTAACTTAAACAATGTCAAACGAGTGCAATTTAACTACAAGGAACAATGTTCTTTCCTTAAGTACATAAAAAGTGAAGTCGTCTCTCCCGCGGCCTGGTTTTCCCCCAACTCTAACCTGAGATGGTATCTTCCATCTAAGCTTCTGATTGGCTGAACACACCTGATGCAGGTAATTAGAAGTGAGTTGGACAGAACGAATAGACTCTAAGAATATGGGTTGCCAAGTCATGACATTATTATTTTGCCGCAGCTGTAAGATTGCAAAAACGGTAAGTTGGATGTTAAGATAAAAAATGACCCAACACTTTCCGACCAATCAGATTCAAAGATGTTTTTTTATTTTTTATTCGCATGAATAGCATTGATTTCTAAATGGGATTCAGACTGCAATGAAAATAATTGTTTCAGTGGAGAAAGAGAATTAACATTATTATTTTAAAAAATGCCACTTACAGCTTAGTGCAAAAGTTTACACACCCTTACTTTTTTCAGGTAAAGGATTTTTTTTTTATATACATAATATGATCATTTACTAACCCAGCGCAAAACCTGGATTTAACCTGCTCAATTATGTGCTAAATATTCAGATATTCATTCACCGCTGCTATAAATTAGTCCAGAACTGCGGTGGAGCTCTGAGGTATGTGGTTATGAGACTGAGGAATGTGGGGATTGAAGTGAGTTAAACCAAAAAGAAAAAAAAAACAGGAATTATTAATAGTAATTTTAGAGCCTGGAATCCGCCTTTAGCAGCCGACACACAGTATAAGTGGAGTGAAAAAAAAAAAAACATATAAAAGGAAGCAATTAAATAAAAATGTGTAATTGGGCAAAAAATGTATTGTTGATGTCATTAAAAGCATTTTTAAATGTTTCTTACACGTACTGTAAAGTGTGTGTGTGATTAATGTGACAAAATAGATCACTGAGAGAATTAAAACAGCTTTTAAAATCCACAACTTTGTTTAAAAAAAAAATGGAAGTGTTTCTAGCTGGACTGGGACGAGACCTCCTGCAGCTTTTAAGTGCACCTGACATTTTAGATAGTCCAAAATCTCTCACTAACGGAGACGCTCGATTAATGATTCATTCATTCATTCAGACTTCCTCGTTTAGCCACTTTAATCACTGCGGAGAGGCACAAACAATAAACACTGTGTGTGCTTTACTCCTGTTTTGGATAAAGTACTCACTAACTAGAAACATATTCACTTCCTCACTCATTCATTCACTTCCTCAGTCATTCATTCACTTCCTCACACATTTAATTCCTTTCTTATGCATTCACTTCCATAGTCATTTATTTAAAAACTCATTCATTCGCTCACTAATTCAATCACTCATTCATTCACTCACTCAGTCACTCATTTATTCACTCCCTTATTTGCTCACTGAATCACTTAATCAATCAATCACTCATTCATTCACTTGCTCAATTACTCACTCGTTTACTCATTTATTTACTAACTTCCTGATTCACTCATTCACTTGCTCAATCACTCACTCATTCATTCAATCGCTTATTCATTCACTCACTTAATTACTCACTCAATCACTCATTCATTTAGACACTTGCTTAGCTACTAGATATTTGGTCAATCACACACTCAGTAACAGTCATTTCTCCACTCACTCAGTCACTCTTAATCACTCATACATTCAGTCAGACAGTCTGGACTTAGATACCTTTTAATAAACTTAGGTGCTAAACAGTCACTAACTTATTTACATACACTTAATCACTCACTCACTTTCTCACTCATTCACTATTTTATTCTATTCTTTAGTCACTTAGTAAACCACTTCAATGGTTTACTGATTTAATGGTTTCACTTCAATCAGTAACTAACTCGCTCACTCACTCATTCAACAATTTCAACCCTGCTGACTGACTGATTTACTCACTCACTCACTCACTCACTCACTCACTCAGTGTCTCACTCACTCCCTCTTTCTTTTACTGACTTTACTGACAATTTAGCTTTCCTATTTATTTACTCATTTACTCACTTGCCCACTCGCTTGTTCACTTACTCACTACTCACTCACTCACTTACCCACTTAATCACTCACTTACACATTTGCTTTCTTTTCTCACTTATTCACTAGCTCGGCTACATTAACCCACTCACCATTATATCGCTGACATTTTCAAATATGGCCTTCTGTGTATCAGGCAATTAAGATCTTAATATCATTTGAGCATGAGGATTATTAAGTTCTTTAATTCTGAATAATTTAGATCTTATCGATTTCCATTTCACTGCTCGGGCTCCGTGCTACACTGGCACATCCCGCTGAGAAAACAGTCGCACAGCGGCACTCATCAGCCCACAGCTACGAAAAATCCTGCGCACTCAATGTTACACTTCCGTAATAAATCCTGGATCTTACAGTCTTAAAGGGTTAAAACACATATAACCCAAAAAGCCACAGACTTACATATTCACTCTTTTACTCACTTACTAATTCACTCACTCACTCATTTACTATTTTACTCATGCACTTATGTAATATTTTTACTCACTTACTTATTCACTCTTTCACTTACTCACTTATTCACATTTTTACTCACTTACTCATTCACTATATTACTCACTTATTCACTCATTCACTCACTCATTCCCTCATTTATTCTTTCACTCATTGACACCCACTTTTTCACTCTTTTACTGATTGTCTATTTCACTTACTTATTATTTTACTTCTTCACTTCTTCACTCTTTCACTCACTCACTTATTTACTTACTCACTTATTCACTTTTTCACTCACTTACTTATTTACTCTTTCACTCACTCACTTATCCACTCTTTAACTTACTCACTCACTCACTCACTCATTCATTCACTCACTCACTCCCCTCATTTACCCACTCACCTTATTTACTCAGCCATTTACTCAGCCATTTATTCACTCACTTAAAAATTCTTTTAATCGCTCCCACTTACTCTCTCACACTCATCTATTATCTTATTTACTCAAACATTCACTTAATCACTCATTCACAGACTAGCCCGTTCATGCACTCCCCCAATAACTCACACACTTAATCTCTTACTCTCTCACTCTATCCACTCCCTCGCTCAATCAATACATCTTGCTCTAGTAGTTTTTGCGCTAGAACATTTCTTATCATTATTTGTAAACCAGAAGGTTGGCATTCGTCCAGATTAACCAGAGGGCTGCATATGAAAGGGGGCTGGAATCCAGCAACAGAGTTTTTAAGCTTTATTAAATGTACATGTGCTGCTACCTGCTGCCTGGGTTGGGTATTACACATCAGTTTTCATCCTCACCATCTGCAGGTTTTATATTTACTATATATACAGAACACCGAGCGGGAAGCAACAGGAGACGATTTTGTTTCCGATTTGAGCTCCGACGTGTAATTTGTGCAAAAACAACACTGTATCACTCAGACGGTGACAGGTTTTCTTTTGAGAATGGATCTTCTCAAGGTTCCAGAAAATTCCAGAACATTAAATGCTACTATAAATAGTTACATGAGTTGTTTATATATTTATATATCTTATTTTGGGGATTTTTGTTTTGCTCCTCAGTTTGGTCATCACCAGCCAGGTTGCCAGTTCATCTCCATCATTCAGCAGCGACTCAACCCTTGGATGGAGATGCAGAATAGCACCTAATAGCATCCCAGTGCAAAACCACATGCTTTAGATTAACCTCCTTCACATCTGGGAAATCACAAGCACCCTTAATTATTCAGTGATGCTGTGATTGACAGCAGAGACCTAATTTGATATTTTTTACCAATAGGCTTCATAGCCATGCTTCATTAGAGCTCCTAAAACCTCCTTTACATCCGGTGTGTTACTGTATGTAGTCATTGTGAGGTATAAGAGGAATAAAACACTTATTACATCCAGAATTTTGTATAAAAAAATACTATGCAAAATCTGACTTTGTCATTAATCTACACAAAAAAAATAGTGCAATTTAGCTGCTTAAAATTAATAATAATTCTTTATTTAATTTGTTCTTCCAAATCTGTAAGTTAGAGTCATGACCTTTTTAATGCCATACATGTGAAACAAAACACCGGTTAAGATCATTTTCCTATCTGACGCTCGCCCGGTAAGAGAGACCAGTGTTACTGAATTTCTCGCTTCCACTCTCTGGCTAATGAGTCAAGCTCAGATGTAAAATGAAGACTATTAAGATTGTAGGAGAAAAAGGCCACCTGGAGGACAAGATGTCCAATTTCCCTTGTCTTCCGCGGGTGTAATGCAGCCGTCTCGATATCCGTTAGCCTTGAACCCGGCACCGCTGCCCTGGACGGAACAAAAGATAGCAGGTTAAATAAATCATGCATGCACACACCTGCTTTAGAGTCAGCTGTCTTCGTCTGGGCGAATCTGACGCCATACGTAAAGGTCTGAAATGAGTTTCACAACTCACACACAAGTACAATTTTAATATTAATCAAAAAAACGTATATAAAAATAATTTGCTGGCATTCGGATAAAATAATGATGAGATATTCATCGAATCACCTCGATTTATTAAGCATTAAAACCGGGCATTAATAAGCAATAGGATTAGTTTTACAGTCATTTTGTAATACAGGTACAATACTTAAGCATACACACACACACACTCATGCAAAACATGAGAACACAAACAAATAATCAATAATTCAAAATCCAGCCATGACTGACAGACGGCACATTAACGTCCTTGTCCGTCACACAATCCCCCTGTCTATACTACACCTGTGTGTGTGTGTGTGTGTGTGTGTGCCAAAAGATATAAAAACTCAAATCATTTACTAGTTAAATTCCAGCCAATTTCTTTTCCTTTCCCCCCCAGACGCTTTTCTGCAACAGTCTGTGCTTCTCCGAGTCTCAGCAGGAGGTCGTTCTTGCCACTTTCTTTTCTATTAAAATAGGAAAAACATTTGAATAAATAAACGCTCGACTTTATGATTATTTTAAATCTTTCGATGTGAAGTGTCTCTTCAACATGATGGTGAGCTCTCAAGGGGTTCCGAAAGCCCAGCCTACACACACTGCCGCTGATCTGAAGTGTGTTTGTACTGAAAATAAAAACACCTTCCAGTCGATTATTTCATATGCGTGTACATTTACTGCTGTTCAGTGTGTATAACAATAATAATAGAGAAAAACTGTGCGACTGTTCTGAATGACACATACTAATATTTATCATTTATATGTGAATTATTTGCAACATGATGGAACTTTTTAGTCAAAACTTTTCAAGTACAGCTTGAAATTTTATTTAGTTTTATTTGTATAATTTTAATTACTAGACTTATTAGTCTAATTTTATGAACTCTGCAAATTAGCATAAGAATTATGAATCACATCACATATTTTTAATATAAAACAAGTTTTTTTTTTATTTAAGTATGTTTTACAAAAAGATCTACTTCCCTTCAGTATAAATATTTAACTCCACTAACTAAAAGAATTGTATTGGATTATATTTTTATTTATTTTATATATTTTTAATAATATATAAGCAATATTATTCATTAGTTACAGCAATATTGAAGCACCATCTACATTTTTGTCCGTTTATCATCAAAACGGTTCTTGAATGATGCGAATCGGTTCACAAAGAACCGGCTCTTTTTAAACGACAATTACTTTCTATGAGGAGTCGATTCCCGATTCTTTAAAGAATAAAAAAACATCGTAGGAAATGTAGGAAAAATAAGAAATGTAATTATCTATTTTTTTTAATTAAATAATGTTTTTACACTTTAACAATGACATAATTTTTGTTTAGTTGTTTGAAAACATTTCCAAAATTGTTTGGAAATGTTTTCAAACAAACTGATGCTAATTTAGCCAACTAGCTAATCTCTAACGTTACCTGGAACTTAGTGAAGATTCTGTAGTAAACATTAATCTTGACATAAAATAGGTAGGTATATATTTTATATCTAGACTAGACTTAAATTGTTGTAAATATTTAACGGCTTAATTTGAGTTTATTAGCTGTCAATCATTTTAGCCAGTTAGCTAAGGCCTAAAAATTATTTTCCTCCTTTCATTAAAATTTTTTTTTTCATAGAAATTTTTTCTAATTATATTAGAGATATTATTGACTTTTTACATTAATTTTCTTAAAATTAAAAGATACAGAAAAGAAAAATCATTTACAAAATCTATAACATTGGCCGAGATTTTGTTCCAGAACTTTCTACCACTCGAACACGTCATATTTCAGGTATTACTGTTAAATTTTATTTATTTCTTTAATATTTAGAAAATAATAATTAAGAAATAATTAAATAGGACTCTCAAATTGTGTTTCTCAACTGATTTATTTCTATAGTTATTATTCCATTGCTGTCCACTGGTATTGATTTATATGATATGATTTTCATGTTATACATCGTGTTCTATTTTCTTGTATGAATCTATACATTATTATATAGATGTATATTATTATATATATTATTATTAGAAGCAAATGTATTTATTTATTCATCTTCTATTCCTGCTTATTCCCTAATTGGGGGTCACAGGGATCTGCTGGAGTCTGTCCCAGCCGTCTCTGAAAGGGTGAAAGACAGGAGGGGGACAACCTGGACAGATCGCCAGTCCATCACAGGGCCACACACACTTACACTCACTCTTATGGGCAATTCATAATTTACAGTCAATCTAACATACATGTTTTTGGACTGTGGAAGTAAATCCACACAAGCACAGGGAGAACATGTAAACTCCATACAAAAACAGGGTGTGCGAACCCGGGTCCTTTTTGCTGTGGGGCAACAGTGCTAATTTAGGGGGAAATTATGTGGAGCAAATTCTATAATATAAATAAAACACTTGAATTTAGTGAATTGAATGAATTTAGCTGGAACTGCACAGACCATTTCTGATTGGTTAACACCTACTGACCAATCAAAATCGAGAATTGAGAATTCTAATTAACTTGAAAGGAGATTGAGAAACACAGGATCTTGATATTTTCCCACTATAAAGTGATCCAATCCTTAATACATGAGAAGTTTTTTTGCAATATTAAACAAATAACGTATTTTTAAATGTTTTATTAATCTATTTGCAGTGCTCAAAGATACCACTAGATGGCGCCACTGATATTGTCATTAAATAATAATTGGCTTCTTGCTGGACTTCAGGATATATGTAATAACATAAAACATTAGATTACATGTTCAGCTGTGATTAGTTTAGATTTTATTGGCATTACTTGTAATTTGTCGCATTGATTTTAAACCCCGTGTGAAAGAAAGTGTTAAATATAAAGTCACGCAAGAATTAATCGGCGTGTCACACGGCTGCTGTGTGTTTTATTCCCATGTGTGTGTGAACACATTATTCTAAAAGCACTGCAATGTTTTTAATTTATATTCACGTCTTTGCAGACACGACTTTAAATAACAGAAGATTTTCCACCTCTCGGCAGAAGTGTCCCTCAGGTGAGCAGTGAGACATTACCAGGTAACCTTTCTTCCTAACGTTAGACCTTCTACAAACCCTGAGCCAATAAAACTGTACAGAATAATACATTATTTCTAATTTCTAGTTCCATATTGGTCAAAGTTTTTATTTTTAAACGACTGACAGCATTGCATTATTTATGAAGTCTCCTAAAAGCAAAGGTCAAATCCAGATCCTTAATGAGGTCGTTGGTTTGTCCTGTTCAGGACTTAACGTTTCCATGTAGGACACCTAGAATTTCTTTAAACCCATAAACAATTGGACACATTCAGAACAGATCCATCGCAATTATTGGTTTAAAGACGGGACAGGTGATTTTGGTTCAAAGTCCCTTCACATCCTGATGTCCATCACTGAGTTTATCGGTCCAAATGTATTTATACGTGTTTATATATTCTGTGGAAGATGTAGGACCAGTCAAAAACTTCTATCTGAACATTATGATAGGTTTTCCAGTTATTTGCGTGCCTCTGCACACCCTGTACACACACACACACACACACACACAGAGCTTGGGGTTGCCAGATTGGGAGGTTTCCCACCCCAATGCTTGGTCATGAATTAGATAAAAGTTGGCGGTTAAACAGAAAACAGAAAAGTCTATTTAACATCCAGGGAATTTCATTAAAAGTGGACGAGTGATGATTCGCTTAAAGAGACGGCTGTTTGTCTCATCTGACGTTGTTTCTTGAAAAGTTATGCTCATCTGTCTGTACAGTCATAACACATTCATAAAGTAATCTAACATAAAGAGGCAAATAAATACATCTACAAATCTCCACAGTAATGGGGGAAGTGGTAGCTCAGTGGTTAAGGTGTTAGACTGCCAACTGGAAGATCAGGGTTGGATTTACAGCACCAACAAGTTGCCACTGTTGGGCCCCTGAGCAAGGCCCTTAACCCCCATATGGCTCAGATGTATAAAGAAGATAAATGTAAATTGCTCAGATTAAGGACGTCTACCAAATACAGTGAAAATGTAAATAATAAAACTGATGGACAATCAGGAACATGGAGATTTTACAGACCGACCCGAACCTCATTAAAGAAAGAAAGAAAGAAAAAGGTGGAAACTCCTGCTATAAATTTTGTCTTTTGTGTTTTCAGTTAAAATCAGATTTTGATCTTTGATTCGCCGTTCGACCCACATTAACAGGTAAAAATCTGATCTGTATGCTTCCACTGCACAAGCTCACGTACGGAGCCGATTCATATCTGATTTATTACCACATACAAATGAGGAATCCATGTGTTTTCTCCTGCTCACACTGTCATGAGTCAAATCCCATCTGTACCACACTGGAGGAAAAAATCGGAATTGGGTCACCTGATACCTGCAGTGAAAATGCAGCCTAAAAGTTGTCTAAATGTTAGAACAGAATATTCTTGAAGTTCATGGAACGCTTTCTTGACACGCTGTCTTGCTCATGATGTTGAGAACAATGTTCCTGGAACGTTCTTATGATGTTATTTGTGCTCATGAACAAACAACACCACAAGGCAAGAAACTGTTCATCACTTTTCCCCAAAACCAAACCAAACGTTTGAAAAACATTCTCAGAACATTTGTTATCAGTGTTTATATCAATAACTGAACACTTGAAGTTGTTCTGAATTAACTGACCGGATTTATCCGGTTACTACATCCCTCTCTGGTGTTTCTTCTCTGGATCTGTATCACCGATACGCCCAAAAGGGAGGGAAAAAAGAGAAAAAGCCCACGTGCTCCATGCTGTCGGACGCTGTTGTCTCAGATACGGTTTCCTCGCGCACGACACTAACGGCGCACCGACGTCACCGGTTGTCATCGGCTTTGCTCTCGCGCGCGCTCGGCTGCATCCACTACTTAAAAACTGCGCCTCGGTGCTGCTATGCGTTGAGGTGTGTGTGTGAGGATCCGACATGCGGTGGGTACGCCGTTTCCACGTGCGCCTTTCGCTCGGTGAGGCGCGTGCGCTCGAGCCCGCACTCACGGCCGCGTGCTGCCACGGTTTGCTGCTGGAAAGACGAGCTGTGAAATTCGGAGTCGCGCGCATACAGGACGCATAAAATTCCGCCGGAATGACGACTTGTGAAGGAGGTCCCTGTGCGTACAGCTTGTGAACCACACACACACACACACAGCCGCGTTTGGTTCCACTGGATTTTGCACGGGATCATCATGCCGGTGCGGCGCGGTCACGTCGCCCCGCAAAACACCTTCCTGGGGATCATCATCCGTAAATTCGAGGGCCAGAGTAAGTGCAGTGTCACGTGTTCTTTACCGAGCGGTCGGTGTCAGTCACACGGAGTCACGCAATAACAGATGACCTCTAATCTGCATTGATCAGGATCCTCTACAGAGGAGGAGGTCCTCCAGAGTTTCTACTGAATGTCAACCTGGGTTTTTTTGTTAGTTTTCTTGATAGTTGATTGATCTGACTGTTATCACGCGCTTTACTCTTATCACGCTGTTTTCATTTCCGCCTTTATTTTACTGTTTGCAAACGTAGCCACGCGCCACCGGCGCTAATGCCAAAACCCCCGCGCCGCGTTTACTGGCGCAAAATAATTACAGCAGCTACAGTAAATCACCCGAGCAGCGCGCAGTCAGCAGCTGTAACACGCTTCTGTTTGCATAACCTGCCTGCACGTGACCTTTAGACTGATTATTACCCCAGGGTTAACAAATGCAAATAATAAGTAAATACATTTACGGAGAATATAATATATATATATATATTACTCACACCTCATTTCCTGCATCTTAAATCTTCTAGAAGTTATCATCTACATATTTAATATCTTCTTGACTGATCTGATTATTATAGGATGTTTTTGGTTTATTTTATTAAGGTTTGTGTGTTGTGTATAAAATATGAGCATCGAAGTTAAATATTTGTTATTGATTTTTGGTTTATCATTGATGACATCATGGTGCATTGATTATTTTGCGAGCTCATAGTTGTTATGTAGTCATGACTTTTATAAAAAGGTGCTGGAATTTGCACACAGGCACTACGGCATGTTAATTAACTCTCATCATCACTACCTAATTAACACCCCCTTCCATCCCGTCTGCCTCCACAGATAAGAAGTTTGTAATAGCGAATGCCCGCGTGCAAAACTGCGCCATCATCTTCTGCAACGACGGCTTCTGCGAGATGACGGGCTTCTCGCGGCCAGACATCATGCAGAAACCGTGCACCTGCGACTTCCTACACGGTCAGCTGACCAAGCGGCATGCCGTCGCACAGATCGCACAGGCCCTGCTCGGCTCCGAGGAGAGGAAAGTGGAAATCACGTACCACCGCAAGGACGGTGAGTGCACGGGGGGTGAGGTGGTGGGGTGGGGTTGGTCAATTGTGCTGGTAGCTAATAACCACTGTTATGAAATAAATAGTGACAGTATATACAAGACCAATCAATCAATCACATGAGCAAATTTTACCTATTAAAGGTTTTGAGTTCAAGCCCTTTAGTCAGCTGATCAATAAGATTTCCAGGAACATAATTAAAAAAAAAAAAAGGTTTAAAATGAATCAATTGAAATGAAAGCACAACAATTAAATTATTTCACGTAAACGTCACTTTACTGTGGTGAAAGGTTTCTTTTAGTAACTGTACATGTTGTTAAAGATATAAAAGGATCACTTTAAACACAAGAACACGAATGTTGTGTTACATTTTTTTAATTAATGGGACACTATTAATGGGGGACATAAAACATTATGGGAAATTTACAGCGTGTAGACGATCTCGAGTTCCATATAATATTCACACACATACCAATATGAGTATTCACATGTTGTTAATATACAGTATGTGTGTGACTATATAATATAAAATATACATACTTCAGTTCTGGATAGGGACCGAATTATACGACATCTCAGATCCGTAACACGGCGTATACCATTGCCAGTATATCTAATTGTGATATCCGTGTAGATCTTCTTTAGACATTTTATAACGAGGCACGTCCACGTTCTGAATGTGGAAATATGCAAATGAGGCTCCAAAGCAGAGGACAGGTGTAGTTCAAACAGAAAAACCAACATGGAAGGTGATACAGAGAGAAAATGTTGTCCCTGGTCTCTGGTCTCTACTTCTGTCACTGCTGTACTATAATTATAATCTACACTAAAGTCAGGAAGACGACTGCACAAAATAGTGCATTATTAAACAATAGTCACTTTATAGGATGTGTAACGATTCAGAACGTGATTTTATGGATTAATTTTAATTCATTATTAATTTTAATTTAATTAATTATCATTTATTAATTTATATTAAAAAATTTGCAAAAAAAATGTGTATTTAATTTACTCTGTTGTTCTATTGTATGTATCTATGATTATAATTTGTAAAGTACGTCTGTTTAAAATATCATGTCCTACAATCATTCTAAAACAAGGAATTCTTTCCAAAAAGAGCTGTTCAGGTCCTCTGGTGAAATGTTTTCATATTGTTTTATCTATCACAGACAAACTATTCAGCGCCCTTTAAATCATTTGCGTCAGAAACAGACGGATCCGTGAGTGTTTGTCCCAGCACAGTTACTCTTTGTCTCACAGTTGGACCACGGCTGGGGTTATATTAAATCTCCCGGAGATTACCTGGAAGCGATCGCATGTTTCTGACAAATGAGAACAGAGAGGATTGTGTGAGAAAAGCAGCCGAACCCGAACAAGGTCTAAATAAAAAGCTTTTCCGTGTGTATGTGTGTCTGAGTATATGTGAGCATAGAGTCAGAGTGTTATGGAAAGTTACACCGGTATTAATTAACACGAGTCGGCTAGTGTCGAGGGTGTCGGATGGCACAGCGGAGGCTGAAGGTCAGGGCACGACCGTGCCAACGCCAGAGTCAGACGGCCTCAGCTCATGAGTCAGCGCTCGAATGAATGAACTGATGCCATAATCAGGCAGGATCTGATGAATAAGGGTGGGACGTGTGCCATCTGCTCTAATCCCACAATATTGTTTCTGGTATTTATAGACTGTGTAAGGTTAACTACTGTCACAATAGCGGTATAAATCTCTGATTTATAGACTTACTCCCGATTTAGGATCTATCGACTTGGGTGGAATAGTCGAATCGTAACTAATCGTATGTTGAACAATATTTTAAAAAATTCCACTCAGCTACAGAAAAACATGATAACAGCGTTGATGAAACCACAGCTTCCTCCTTTAAACTTTTCCATGGCATATTTTGCGATATATAAAGTGAACTGATTCCATCCTGAGGATCATGGCTTTAAAAATGATGATATGTACACCTTTCCCGGGCTGAAGATTGCTTACTTTAAAAACGTTTTTAAATTACAGATGCTGATGTAAAAATAAATAAATATGATGAGGAGGAAGGAAAGCGAAGGCCTCAGTGGATGTCGCTTGTTTTAAATGTATTCCTACAGGAACCGGCTGCAAAATGCGCAGAATACCAACACCTGGAAAAAGTGCTGCTGCAGTTGGTTTGTTTTTGTCACTGCACCACTTTTTAAAGTTAAAAAAGTTACTTTGTGATATTTGCTTTCAAACGACAGTCTGAGCGCCTATAAACACACTCCGCATCGGCAGGTACACCGATTTTTTTATTTCCTCTGCATTACAGATAACAATTAGTCTCATCTAAGCTAGAGCAGTTGATTTAGCCGATTGGACCGGCAAGCGATTTACAGCAGGAAAGGAAAAAAATGGAACAGCAGCACAATATTATACAATATTACTATATTACTGTAGTGAAAACATAAGTACCTATGAGGGGTTTTGAGACACGGCAACAGAGCAACAGGTCAAAGGAAGCACAGCCCTGGCGGGGGACATTACTGCGAAAGACATTTGGATTTTCTATCTGCTGCATTTCATACCGTTAACAGTTTCGGGGCCGAAGGTGGACGATTACAGGAAAATACTAAACTCTGTCAGGCTGGGATGCATGAGACACATTTTAGTTCTCTTTAGAGGTTTGCTGGAAAAAGTTTCAACCGTCAAAAAAAGTTACTTGTTTTTTTCTTTTCATCTTATTTGTGGAACACATTTCAACAAAAGTAAGATTATGCTGTACATTAGGGTTAAAATGAATTAATACAGAAATACGAGCAAACAGAAAGCACGCAAAACAGATAAAGGAACAAATAAACAAACAACACAACCCACGAGACGCTTTCCGTTAGATTGTACACAAGTTATTTACTAACTGCTCCCTTTAACTAAACTTTCTACGGCAGTGTGTATTGACTGAAGGATACGGAGAGCCAACAGGGCATTCTGTAGCCTGTGGCTAGTAAAGTGTACAAAAGATTGCCCGCGTCTCTGCTCGGCTGGAGGAGGCTTTAAATAAAGATAAAATATTTTTTAAAGTGGAAACTCGATTGATTTGTGTCAGACGCTGAAATCCACCCTGAGGCACTCCTCACACCTTCTCCCAGAACTCCCTGCTATTCACAAAACTCTCTATTCTCAGTAGCATAAAGAAATCAGGCTTTCCGCCGTTTCTTCCAAACACACCTCCCCGTATCCACCCCGCGGACCTAACGACAAGATAAAGCTGGTTATTAATGAAAAGAACCTGCTGAAGAACATTTTACCAGGTTCTTACTAATAACCACAGAAATTTGAGCGACTGCTGACGATTGTATCGATCGGATATTCTCGTCTGAAATCGAGTAGTGTGTCCTGAATTCCTGATAGCCGAAAAACAAGTTTAACATCATCACACTTTACAGTTTTTACGCTGTCGTAAAGTCGCATCAATTCCATTCATACTTTCTTTAAATCATACTATACAGAGCAGACTTTTTTTAGCGGTCCCATTTGGCTAGCGAAATCCAAATCTAATATATTTAAGGAAGTATGCACACACACACACACACACACACACAAATATCTCGACTGGTATTTCCCCCCCCCCACACACACACACAGATGATTGGCACATACTGTACGCCGTTCTTTATTTAGATTGTGTAGTACTGCAGAGCACCGTTATTTCCCCACTGCCGGTCAAATCCTCCGAGCGGAGCGTTCCACTCAACAGCAATGCAATTAGCATTAATTACCAGGAAATATTCTATTGTAATCTATTCACGCTCTGGCTTTGCATTATGCAGAACCTGGGAACAATATCAAAACCAAGAGCACACAGGATTTTTTAATTAAGACAATTACCAACTGTGGCTTTTGCCTGGGGAACAAAAATTACATCCACCTCCGTTACTCGGCACATAACGATGATATAAGATTAAATCCTTTCTTTAGAGTTTGAAGCCACACACACTTCCGTTTGAAGGTATCTATTTGAGAAAACACACTTCCTGATTTGGGAACTGCAAGAACCGGCAGCTGATAGTCAGAACAGCTGAAAAGATCTACCGAGTCTCTCTTTCCTTCTAGATTGGACATTTACACCACATGCTCACACACCCCTCACACTCACTTTGCACCCCGGGTTGGTATTAAAGGGTTAATTCCTGTTTCCCCACATGGGAAAAAGATTTCAGCTGTTTGTCCTGTTTTAAATCTCTCAGATTGCAGATCATCACATTTTCAACTGGACTTGTGATCTAAATGTGTTCTGGTTTGTCAGTGTGTGTTTCCCCGTGTGTGTGTGTGTGTGTTACCCCCGCACCGCTTTTTGTTCACGTCTGAATGAAAAAGTGTGAACGAGGGAGCTCCCGGATACAATAACACGAAAGCATATGCAGCCTGGCGACCCATTTGCATGATTAATGAGCGCTATTCACAAGCATGGCAACCCACATGTTCGAACGCCACTCAGTGGTCTGTGGTTGCAGGTGATTGGCTACACACAGCTGTGACACAGCGCTTCACACAGAAAAGCTAAACCGAGCGTGCCACAGTGGACGAATATAAAAGCACATATTCTAATGTGCCTAGCAGGTGTAAGAGCCAGTGTGTGTAATTTAGCACCTCTCAGTTTGTACATGACAGTGTGTGTGTGTGTGTGTGTGTGTGTGTGTGTAGCAATTTACAAGGTCTGCTCAGCACACACCGCTGCATCAGTCTAATTTATTATTCGAGGTCTCGGTTTATCTAGCAAAAACACAGCACATAAACAGAGCCGGCGGATTGGCTCACATTCACACTGTCATAGGTGCTATGCTAGTTTACGCCACTTCCATATTTGGACATTATTGAACATTTCCGGAAGGAGTCTCCAGTGTCAGTCGGAGGTGAAGCTGTACATTTTTGGACTTCTAATCAAAAGGTCATGAGTTTAATTCCCAGGGCCACTGCTTGGCCCCCTCAGCAAGGCTTTTAACCCAAGTTGGACGAGATCATCCACCAAATCCCTGAACTGTGCACTATATTGCTGAACGTTTGTGGACACCTCACTGTAGAATCCTCGTGTCCCTCTTCAAAATGTCGCTACAAATTTGGAAACACAAAGTCGATTAGAATGTTTTTATATGTTGTATCATTCCATTCTTCCTTCACTGAAACTGCGGGACTCAAACCCTGTCCCAGCATGACAATGTCCCTGTGCACAAAACTTCCTGATCTCCATGAAGACATGCTGTGTTCTGGATGTTTTGGAGTTGAAGAACTGTCATGTCCTGCACAGACCCCTGATTCTCTCTCTTTTCTCTCTCTCTGTAAACTTTCCCTCCTAGTTAGTCTCTCTCTCTCATTTTTTCTTCTCTTACTCTCGCTCTCTCTTTCTCTGTCCCACCTAGTTAGTCTTTTTCTACATTTTTTCTGTCTCAGTCTCTCTCCTAGTTAGTCTCCCTCTCTCTTTTTCTTATTCTTTTTTTTGTCTCAGTCTCTCTGCTAGTTAGTTTCCCTCCCTTTTTCTTCCTCTCCCTCTCCCTCTCTCCCTCTCTCTCTCTCTCCCTCTCTAAACTGAACACTTTCCTGAGCTGGGAAACTTTGACGGTTCCAGCGTGATTATAACAGAGAATAAATACTCAAATAAATTCTCCGGACAACAAACACCGCAGCCGATCAACCGATACACGATTAACTAAACTGAACAGCACGTTACTGAAAGCGAGTTTATTATTAGAATTGGATGTGGGGTCTCGCCTGCTGTGTATGAACTGTTACCATAGAAACAATAAAATATTTGAAGCCGTGTGGGGTTTTTTTGGGAAAAGATACAGTGCAGTTTAATCTGAACATTTTGGTGAAGTTTTTTTTATTATAAATTTAAAAAAAAAAAAAAAAAAAAAAAGGCTGAACGAGTCACGCCTCACAATCAACAGCGGCGGCCGTCACTACACACCTACAAACCCTCACGACAAACATCACGGCTCACCGCAGTTCACCGCAGTTCCGCTAATAATCTCAATCAATAAATTGCAGATGAGACACTTTTTGCTAAATTTTAACGTAACGTTTAGCGATTAGCAAAAGCTAAAGCGAAGAACATAATGTAGAGCTTCTGTCTCTGGGCCTGTGGGCAGTGCCACCTCCTTCCCGAGGACAACACAGTGTCCCTTAGAGAGAAAGAGCCTGGGTGTGTGTGTGTGTGTGTGTTAACTGGTGACTCAGAATAAAACTTATTTTTAGCTCATGTGCTGCACTTAGCAGGTGGTAAACTTGAAAGAACTCAGTCTCTCTCTCTCTCTCTCTCTCTCTCTCTCTCTCCTTTTCTCTCATTCCAAAACTCGTGCCATTTTAATTAACTGGTAATAAAACTGTGGTCTGCGCAAACGAAGCCCCTGCGTTCACACTGCGCGTTCAGTCTTTATGTAACAGCAGGACTCGGTTATGATCAGATACAACGCCGCAGTGGCTGCTCGCGGGACCTTCTTCCTTTTCACAGTCTGTCTCCTTCTTCTAATCCCCCCCTGTCCCCCGTCCCCCTGGGTTTTATTACCCAGTTAGCAGGGGCTTTTGATTATGAACTGATTCCTTGACTTTCTGAAGCATCAGCAAATCTGAACTAGAAGAAACCAAAACTAGCCCACCTTTAAAAGGTGAAAAAGTCAGAGTGAGTGAGTGAGTTTGTGAGAGAGTCAATCAGTGAGGCAGAGTGAACAGATGTAGTGAACAGATGAGTGAATAAATGAGTCTAAGTGAGTGAACAAGTCTGTGAGCGATTCAATGAGTGACTAAATGAGAAGTGAATGAGTCCATGAGTGAGTAAATGAGTCTGAGTGAGTCAATGAAAGAGTGGGTGAGTGAATAAATGAGTGAATGTGTGGATGAGTCTGAGTCCATGAGTGAGTCAATGAGTCTGAGTGAGTCAATGAGTGTATGATTGAGTCAGTGAGCGAGTGAGTGAGTTAGTCTGAGTCAATAAATGAGTGTGTGAGTCTGAGTGAAAACACATGCAGGCATTATATCTTTTGGCTGGGACACTGTGGATTAGATGCAGTCTGGAACTTCAAAAAACACACACACACACACACACAGAGCTCAGTTTAATTTCGGAACCTGCAGTCAGTCAGAGTGCTTATTACTGCCTCCTGACATACACACTGCGAGTGTGTGCCAGTGTGTGTGTGTGTGACGCAGAGAGAGGAGAGCGAGAGCCCTTTTCCATCCTTTTAAAACAGAGATTTTTATAATGATGCTCTATTACATTGTTATAAATGATGTTAAAAAGTCGTCTCTCTTAAACACTCTTCCAGTCAGTGTGTAACTTGTGCAGGAACTCCAGGAGATTCAGGAGACGTCAGGAGACGTCAGTCAGATCATTCGTGATGCCGTTGCGCGGTTTTGCGCTCCGTCCTAACCTGAAGGTCTGACCTGCGTCTCATATAACAGTTAGCACAATCTCAGTGATGGTGAAAGTGAGTCTGGGTAAGAGGAGAGCTGCTTCTTTGTCTTCTGCTGGATGTGCCGGCGTCATTCTAAATTAGGCCTCCTGATTAAACTTTTAAATCTTTTCGCAACGCTTGAGTCGGTCAGTCTGTCAGGCTGCTGGTGGAAGCCCTGTATTATATTATGGGATAAAAGAGGTGTGGCTAATGGGAGTGTGGTTACCTGATTGGGTAATACGGTTATTATATGTTGGTTTGACGTTTCCTTACACTCGTGGTTGGACCTTAGTCACACACCGCTACGCCACGTACCGTTAACAGTGGCGAAACTCACGCTTGGGTTCGTGCTGCAGAAGCTACTGAGCTCATCAACTCTACCAAAGCAAAATTCTTCTGCTCCTCTGCTACTGCGGTGAGCAACTAATGATGATTAATTTAATTAAGGTTGATTTGGGTTTATGCACATGCTCCAAATCTTCTTCTCCGTGTTTGTGTATCTCTGTGGCAGAATTACAGCGCCACATACTGGTCTGGCATGTTTACTACACAGTGGTTTGGGGTGTTTGCAGATTTTGTGCACCTTGAAAAGGTTTACAACCATGAAATGTTTTTCCACAAATAAGTGGTGACCTCGACGACCTCATCTTCACTGAAAAATCAATTTTGCCGTTCTTGCAACATCGACAAATTTTTTTTTTTGCATCATTAAGAGTTCACGGTCGTGTGTGTGCGCATTTCTCTTTAATACCTTCTTCAGTAGGCTACTTAATGCACTAAATCCAGCACAGCATGAAATTTAAGGATCTAAAGCAATTATTCGACCCCATGGAGCTAAGCTTTTAAGCTTCTTTCACAAACACACACACACACACACACACACAGATACATACATACATTTCCTGTGTCACTTTTTGGTACACTTCACCTCACACTAGCTTAGCCATACAACCAACTTTAAAGTAAATAACCGGAGTGATTTTTCTGTTGATCTGTTCTCTGTTCTCATATCTGTCATATTTAATAGTGTTTCATTTCCTGCTTCGAAATCTAAAACTCCAAAATAACCACGATTATCCTCACCCCCCGGGTGTGTTTTCATATTCCTGCCTCTGTTACGAGTCCAGTAGCTGCTTACAGACGCCGTACAAACACAGAAAGTGGTGCTATTCGACTTATTAGACCAGTGGTTCCCTGTCCTGTTTTTTCCTGACGTTATGAGCATCATATCCTGATACAACATGAGGATGCTAGATACACTCACAAATAGGGCTACCAGGAAGTAAACTATTTTCTGAGCCTAAGGTTAGATGGAGTAACCTCCATCCAGGATGATGTCTGGACGGTGGAGGAGCTGTGACAGTGAAGAAATGCAGCGTCTGATGCTGCACCTATCTGTCCGTCTCGCTACCATTCATCATCCGGCGTCAGAGCGAGACCAGCGTGATTATTACGCCGCCGTAAATTCTGAGCTCTTCACTCACAGCATCCTGTCACACATGTAAAGAAAAATCACACTGCGTCTTTAAAGATGCTCTGGCAACCCGCTCGCTTTCTGTCTGGGGGAAATTCGTTAGAGATGCAAACGAAATAGATATAAATCAGTCATGTTCTAGTTACTTCCCGTCAGATTACACAATCCTGTTCGACCAATCGATGTGATCCCTCAAGCTCCGCCCACAAAAATGTGTTTGGTGCTCATGGCAACTGGGGAAACAGAATGCAGTACAGTACAGGTAGAGGAGGCGCCGCTCGCTGATCTCACACACACACACATACATACAAACACACAAAATGAAAGAGATGTGATTCATCTTCCAAACACATTACTGCCATAAACAGATGCTGTATAGTGCAGGTGTGTGTGTGTGTGTGTTTGAGTGTGTGGAAAGGCAGCTTTGTGGAATTGTCATTGTGTGTGTGTGTGCGTGCATGTTTGCCCCTGACAAAAATAGCTCAGTTTGACAGTGAAGCTCACAGCGCATTGGACAAGAGAGAACAGTCTGTGCTATATTTAAACACACACACACACACACACCTATACTCTCCTTTTTCTGCTTTGTTTCTACAGAATTTGTGTTAAATTCACATCACACATTCAGGTGAAGGATGCACACACACACACACACCTGACACAGCTGTTCCTTTCCCTTTTTGCACACTTGAGCTGAATCATGTTGTGCTGAATAGTGACTGGGAGATGAGATGCTCTGTGTGTGTGTGTGTGTGTGTGTGAGATCCATTCACATGATAATGACTCGCTCACACGGCAGCCGCCAGTGAACACGATGACAGGGCAGCAGCTGCAGAGTGTAAAAAAACACAAACCACATTTCCTCCCACCAACGTGAGGAGCAGCTACACCGTGACACACACACACACACACCGTGACACACACAGCGCCCCTCCATGCAGAAGAACTTTAACTCGCTGGTCAAACGATGTCGGCACAGGGAGAAAATAAGCAGGTTTACTCGCCATGCAAAATAACTTGAGGGGCAAGTTGCCCTTCTGTTGCTATGGTTACTTTACTGTCATGGTCTTTGGAAAGAACAGACAAAAGCAGTCAGCAGTGACACACAAACATGCCAGTACACACACACACACACACACACACACACATACTGATACTATGTAGATATGACTAATTTTTGATGAATTTTAGGAACTTGACAAGCCTCCAATTTCACCAGAGTCGGAACATCTATGTGATGTGATGGGGGAGTGGTGGCTCATGGTTAAGGTGTTGGATTACCAACCCGAAGGTTGTGGGTTCGATTTCCAGCTCCACCAAGCAACCACTGTTGGGCCCTCCTGAGAAAGGCCCTCAACCTCCAATTGCTCTGGACAAGAGCGTCTGCCAAATGCTGTAAATGTGATGAATAAAACAAAGTGGTAGATCGGTGGTTAAGGGGTTGGACTAGATCATAGGTTCAATTCCCTGCACCACCAAGCTGCTGCTGCTGGGCCCCTGACTGAGGCCCTTAACCCCAAATCTGCTCAGTTGGATTAAAATGTAAGATGCTCTGAATACTGGTGTGTCTGCCATGTGCCAGAAATGTTTTAATGATGAGTGGAAAAAGAGATGCACCAACTGAGCAGAAATGCATACACACCCCATTGCCTACACACTCCATAACACACCCCATTGCATACACACCCCATTAACCGGGTGGTTTTTACAGGGGAAAGCGTAAATGGAGAAATAACGAATGCTTGGAAACTATTAGTTATTAATTCTCTAGTGTTTCTTCTCCAGGAAGTCCATTAGAGGAAGAAGTCGATTAAAAGAAAGCGTGAAAACCACAAGCTGCTGAAATCAGTCACACGTTTAAAGTAAAGTAGAAATACGGAAAAGGACCCGTCTCACGATGTGTGTGATGATCAGAGAGCTTTTAGTATCGTTTTATCACAGGTGCCACCGATTGTTGGTGCTTCGAAATGCTCACGTTTAACAGCTCACATTGTCACATTGTTCCCTTGTCCAGGTTCGGATTTTCTGTGCAACACACACATCATTCCAGTGAAGAACGAAGAGGGCGTGGTGATGATGTTCATCCTGAGCTTCGACTACATCCTGGACGACGGGAGCATTGAGTCGCTGGAGCACATCAACCACACGTCACCCTCCAGACCCCAACACAGTGAGGCTGACAACGAACACACATACACACACTTCTCTGTTAAAATAGGCAACTTCTGGTGTGTACCATGAATGGAGTTTAAAAGGAACATGTGAGGAACCTGATATAGCAAAGAGGAGAAGAGGGGACAAGGAAAGAGACAGATGGAAGAGATGGGTTAATAATTGATCTAAATAAAAAAGAGAGTAAGAGATAGTGTGTGTGTGTGTGTGTGTGTGTGTGTGTGTGTGAGCGAGCGAGCGGAAGAGATAGAAAAATAGAGATCGAATAAGTGAGAGAGAGAGAAAAAAAGAGAGGATCTATAGCTGTGGTCCCCCCACAAGCAGCTCAGAAGGGGGTGTCAATATTTATGCACCTCAGGGCCAGATATCATACAACACTGTCCTGAACATTATTGCGCAATATCCCAGATACACACTTTGTCTGAAAGTCATGAAATATTTGCTTAAAAGGTTCTACACACACTTCTGATCTCAATCAATAGTCTATGTAAATCTGTCCACAAGTATCTTAGCAACAGAGTGTGTGACTAGTGTGTGTGTATGCGTGTGTGTGTGAGCGAGAAGGAGCTTGTAACCAAATAGTTTGCATTGCCAAAATAGCGGTTGTGACAGTGTTAGTCGTTAATGGCGTCTGATCAGAAAGAATCAAAGAAACTTCCCCAAATCGGCCGCAGGTCCAGTGGGAGGCTCACGGTTCACATTTGATCCAGGATATAAATAAACCTGTTTAGCCAGTGATTTAAATTGTGCTACAACTGGATCGAGTACTGAGCTAAAAGCAGAGGACAAAGAATGAAGAATGAAAGGGGGAAAGATTGATATTTCGACAGAGAGTGAAGGACAGAGGGAGGAGGTGAAATGATGGAGACTGATATTTTTTTCAGGAATCCCACGGGATAGAAAACAAAATCACTACAGCCGCATTTACACCGCCGGTCTGGATGCTAAATTCCTATTCGGTGGATATGTTTGATTTTTTTTGACGAAAAACTGCCCCCATAGTCGATATCTGCATTTACACTATACACAGCAAAATAACCTGATGTAGATATACTGACCAGAAAAGGATGTACAAACCACATGATCAATAATCAATGGACAAAGACAAAATAATGATTTAGTATTTTTCTCTGGACACCAGAGTAAAAAAGTGGCCAAACAATCATCTATTTAGAGTGGACAAAAAAAAGAGGAGAGTCCTTGTTGCAGCCTGGACGACTGTAGCATTGATCAGACAACACAGGCTTCAAGTGTACAAAAATAACAAATATCTGAATACTCAGATGTGTTGAATTATACACATATATAGCTCTGTTCGTGTCCACCTGAGTTAACATCATGCGCCACCGTTGCTCTTTCACTGACATTCGACTCGCATTAACGGGTAAAAATCTGATCTGTCTGCTTACATGGCAAACACTGATGCACGGATTCTATTCATATCCCATCTATTTCCACATACGACACGATCGTGGGTCCTATCCCATCTGTACCACATTGGGGAAGAAAATGGAATTGGGTCATATGATACATGCAGTGTAAATGCGGCGCATTAATCACGATTGGGTCGAAACAGGAAATAATGTCAGCGGGAATGGGTGGAATCGGGAACTGTAATAACATTATGATACCCCAAATTACGTAAATGTTCGTGTATAAATGGATCGGAGCGTCTGCCAGTGATGCCGTCTGTTAGCAGTCGCTGTCCTTCAGATCACATCAAAAACACAATTTACAGAAGAAACACAAAACCTGAGCATTAGCGATATTTAACCATCCAGGAAGTGGAGAGTAGCAGAACAGTAGAACCATGGCAATGACACTGAATTACACTTTAATGCCATAACATGATCTTAACACTGTTAGTTTCGTGCTCCACCAGGAAAAGGACGTTTTTTCCGTTTCCGTCTCCCCATGGCGCTGAGCATGCTGGGACTGAGCAAGCAGTCCCTTCCTCAGGACGACCCTGACGGGTGACCGTCTACTCGCCCGAACAGATGGACATGCGCTCGACCTGCTCCTCTTCCTCTCTGTCTTTATCGCTCTCGCCACATGGACTCCGCCCGTCCACGCAAGGCAGCTGCAGCCCATCATACGCCAACGACACCCAGGCTCTGATTGGGCAAACCCTGCTGGACTCGTCCTCTCCTGCATCCGGGCCCCAAGATCAGTCCTCGCTCCGTGACGCTAGGGAAAGAACAGAACCTTCCGCGTCGGTGACCAGTGGGAGTGTGTGTACGCTGCGCAGAGCTTCGTCCACGCATGAGCTTGACGGCTTTGACACGCATACGGACAGGACGTACCGCGGCCGGCATGCTAGTGAAGGTACACACGCACATCCGGCCTACAAAGATAAATCTACGTATTTAACACATTGCATGTAAACACATCACAACATTATAGACTATAAAAGTATTGGCACCCTTGTAGTGTAATTTCAGGGTAGATTTGTAGATCTCTCACACACACACACACACACACTCGCACATCTTTAACAAACCTCATACACACAGACCAGCTCTTTTATTTCCACCTGAATCCTCTTTCTTTCTAACACCCCCTCGTCCAGACAACGGGAGAAGCATTAAAGGTATCTGCACCACATCTGTCCTAATGAACAAATGCCCACCCGCCCGCCTGCCTGACCGCCCGTCTACCCCCCACTGGATGCATGCCAAGCCACCTACAAACTCCCAGAATATGAACACGAATGTCGGAATATGCTCAAAGCACTTAGTAAAAAGCACCACACTTAGAAATATAGGCAGCATGTGATAGCTGTGATGATGTGTGTGTGTGTGTGTGTGTGTGTGTGTTAAATTACACAATCTTGATATCAACTAATGCATCATGAAGCTCCTGTGATATTTGTGTTTTATGCACTTAAGCATTTTAAATGTGTGTGTGTGTAAATGTTGTATGCCACACTGACACCATACACACACACACACTGCATGACTGATAGACCATCACTCGTTATCCCATAATCACTGCTGCTAGGGCTGTGCAAAAATATCGATACAGTTAACTATCGATATTCTAACCTTTATTATCGTATCGATATTCTAAACTGTATTATTAATACAATTTTTTAATGTAGGTTTAAGCTGATTCACGTTTATATCAATATTTAATTAAATTAAAAGTGCATGTCAAACAACCTCCTCCTCCACTCCTGTAGGTGGCGCTGACACATACGTTCATTGACTTATTTGTATTTGTTGTATTTTTTGCTGTTTGTTTGCGAGTTGTATCGCGCTATACTGTATCATTACTCTTTAATCACGATATTGAATCGCATCGCGAGTATCTTTGCTACTAACAGCCCTACCAGCGACGTTGATGTTGGAGTGTCTGGTTTCTGATTGGTTATCGATCACGATCAACTGTTTCCTGAACTATTCCGATCTTTTTAGAGCTTCTGTGGTTCTTTTTTCAGTTCATAAGTAAAGGAATTGGTGTGAGTCATTTTTCATACAAAGCCAAGATGATTCTTTTTCCCCCCCCGAATCTGAACCGCTCTAATGCCCCTCCCCTCCTTCTCTTTCGCTGTTTCTGATTGGCTAGTATCACGCTCTTGGATGGCCGGGGGTATGGCTTGAGCTTTTCCTATTTGTTTTGTCAAACGATCAGCATGAAATTTTGTGTTTGACTAATTTTTTTATTTTATTGTCGTCTCACTTATTTTAATATTTTTGATGAGTACGATGTGGTGTTCGTGTTCAGTGCTGTGTTTGTGTGTATTAAATGACAGACAGCGGGTTTGTGTTTTCCTCTTACACTCTTCTACGAGCTATAACTCGTGCGTGTCCTCCGACAGGACCGTTCAGCCAGATCAAGTGCAGTCTTCTGGGCTCCACGTCCGACTCCAACCTCACCAAATACAGCACCATCAACAAGATCCCGCTCATCACGCTCAACTTCTCCGAGAGCAACAACGACAAACGGCCCGTCTCACCACCCTCCTCTGAGAAAACCATCATCGCCCCGAAGGTCAAAGATCGCACGCATAACGTCACAGAGAAGGTCACGCAGGTGAGACATCAACCGGCCATGAATATAGTTTCATTTCACAACAGTAGTTTATATATATAGTTTCATTTTCTCTAAATTTTACAAGATTTATGTAAAAATTGGCTCTTTATTCACTACAAACTTTTAGTCTTTTTATCTAGTTATATTTTATGTGGAATATTTTTGGAGAAGGCAGCGTGTCGAGTTATGTGCCGGGGGAAAAAAAAAATTTGTAGTGAAGAGTAGCGCTACAAACACATTCGCTCTCGTTCACCGAGGTATAAAATCACAGGATCTCCAGAACACCGAAGTGTTTCAATAATTCAAGCGTAAAGGTGTTTAAAACTCGCATTAATCCACACACACGCGCACACACACACACACACACACACACACACACACACGACTGGTCTTTCGGTCATCAGCTTCAAAAGGTGTTGAATAAAAATATCACGTTGCTCGTCTTCCCCCGCAGACACTGGTTTATTCAGTTTGCCGTTTCATCCTGGTCCTCGCGGTGCTCCGGGATTGTTTGTTTGTCTGTAACTAAGCAGATGGCGTGTGTTTATCACACCAGTGTTCATCTTTTCACCTCATAGCGTTTTTATCACAGCTGAAGAGTCGGACACTCATTAAACTAAACCTCAGGACCCGATACCGACGGCTGCTGAGGAAGATAAGCCTTGTGTGCTTCTTATGTTAATCTCTATATCTCTCTGTTACACACACACACACACACACACACACACACACACACACACACACACACATACAGCCTGAGATTAAATCCAACTTTTTAAGGAGTTACACTTTTACACCAAACGACCAGGTTAAATTGTTCCATCATTTTTTTTTTGACATATTTTCTTAACATCACAAAAATGTATGCTAGCTATGAATGTTAGCAATTCCATAAACGATAAATTAACAACGATTTGTTGTAACATCTCGACAACTTTAGAATAATGTTAGTGAAAGTGACGTGAATTTTAGCTGTTAGCTGGGTGAATGTTCTAGCAGGAAAAGTGGGAGCTCGGTGGTTAAAAGATGTTGGACTGCTGACCGTGGGTTGAATTTCCAGCACCAATAAAATGCCACTGCTGGACACCTGAGCAAGACCCTTAAGCCTCAACTGATCAGAGATAAGCGTAAGTCTGTCTGGACAGGGGCGTCTACCAAATGTAATTGGTAATGACTGTTCAGTGGAAATATAGAAAATCTTCCTCACATATTAATTTATACAGCACAGAGTTCTAAAGCGTACTCCTTTAACCCCAACTCAACCTGGTAACCAGGAAACAGATCCATGAAGATCCACAACGTTTCACTCAGATGTTCATAAAATAAATTAAAAACTTGGATCAGGTCCAACACAAGAGCCGCTAAACCTCCCGACGCATCACGTCACATGCACGAGTCAACAGTACACCAACTCGATTTTGCTTCCTGTTCAGCAGCTGAAAGATCTATTTTTAGCACGACCTTTGACCCTGAGCTGCCCAGGTCTACAGCTTAATCAGGAAGCTTGCAGGAAAGAGCGAATGAGGCGCGTCGAGAGCTCGGTTCTATTCCTGACACTTTCCTCCTGGTGCTGTGACAGTAATTGCTGTGCCTTCAGGATCGCTGTCTGTCTCCGTCTCTCCGCTTTTTAATTCCTCCCTCAGTCTCAGTCGCTGAGAGGACACAATGGCTCTGGTAATTATCTCAACATCACCGGGGTTGCCTGCAGGATTCCTTACCATACACACACGCACACGCACACACATACACACACACCGTCAAACTCAAAGTGTACAACCAAAAAGTCAGTCTGCACAACCAATCCGAGGTGTCTGGGGGAAAAATTGGCGGATGGACATGGCTTGTTTTTCTCTCTCTCTCTCTCTCTCTCTCTCTCTCTCTCTCTCACACACAGTCATGAAAAAAAACGATGTCATAATCTTTAACGTCTTAATGTGAGGAATTAGTGAACTGGACATTGTAAAAATGTGGAGCCATAATCTCAACTGTGAGTTGTTTTAAAAGTGCTTTATTTTTAAATCAATAAATAGTTAAATAATAAATAGAAAAATAATAAAGAACAGAGAAAAAGATGGGATGGATGGATTAATTGAAAGATAGATAAGTACATAGACAGATTGACAGAGACAGACAGACAGATAGAGAGAGAGAGAGAAAGAGAAGTAGATAGATACACAGACAGACAGATAGATAGAGAAGTAGATAGACAGACAGGCAAGTCGATAGACAAACAGAGAGAGAGAGAAAGAGAAGTAGATAGATAGACAGACAGGCAAGTTGATAGACAGATGGATAGATAGACTGATAGTTAGGTTTTTACATATAGACATTTTTGGAATTTGGCAGACGTCCTTATCCAGAGAGACTTACATTTATTTCATTTAATGTAACCCCAATTGTAAGAGCAATTGGGGGTTAAGGGCCTTGCTCAGGGGCCCAACAGGGGCAACTTGGTGGTGCTGGGACTTGAACCCACAACCACAGTCCAACACCTTAACCACTAAACTACCACGTTTCCTAAATAACTATCTAATAAAGTAGATAGATGGATGGATGGATGGATGGATAGATGGATGGATGAAAGAAAGAAAGGAGTGAACGATATGCTCTCCTCTTCTGTAGGTGTTGTCTTTGGGTGCTGATGTCCTTCCGGAGTATAAGCTCCAGACGCCGCGCATGGACACGCTGACTATCCTGCACTACAGCCCTTTTAAGGCAGTGTGGGATTGGCTCATTCTGCTGCTGGTCATTTACACGGCCATCTTCACTCCGTACAGCGCCGCCTTCCTGCTCAACGACCCCGAGGAGAAGAAGAGACACGTGTGCGGCTACTCCTGCAACCCGCTCAACGTGGTCGACCTCATCGTGGACATCATGTTCATCGTAGACATCCTCATTAACTTCCGCACCACCTACGTCAACGCCAACGACGAAGTGGTCAGCCACCCAGCCAGGATCGCTGTGCACTACTTCAAAGGATGGTTCCTCATCGATATGGTGGCCGCCATTCCCTTCGACCTCCTGATATTCGGATCGGGATCAGAGGAGGTCAGAAACGTCTCTCATCTCCAGGGTGTCCATTAATACTTTATAACAAAGCGACAGCTTAAAAAGACAACTGGAGGTCGAACTTTAATCTTTCCTATAGAATAAATTGAATTATTTGCCTAGAATTTCTTCTTCTTTTCTGTCGGGTGTCTGTAGTAGAGGTAGGCATGATTAATCAATGGTCGATAAATGATCGTTAAGAATTTTGTCCGCAAACTAATCTTTGTGTTCCGCCAAACTGTGTTATTGTGACCAATCAGAGTGCCTTTTTTTTTTACAAATTTGACCATTGTAACTTGCCACACAAAACATGACCATTAGGTCATCAAAAACACTTCCTTATTCTCTATATCAAAAATCCAGACATCCGCGATGCTACTATGTCTACAATTTAACAATGAAAATTACTGAGAGTTGTGCAGTGCAGTGTGTGAAATCGTTTTACACAACGTGCAATATTGTGTTGCTGCATTTTTCATTTAATCCCGCAATTTCTATTTATTTTTCGTTTTCTGCCACCAGAAAATAATAGTTTAAAAGTAATTAAAGATATTAAATCTCCAGTTTGTAAAATAAACCCACACAAAGGCTAATCTGAACCTGCACCAGGTGTCCTGAAGACGACTTTCATCTCTTCTGATGTCTGAACATTTGTTGTTCTCGCACGTTCCTTTTGTTACCGTCTCCTTAAACATCACACTCACATTCAGTTTAGATTACAGTTCGAGGAAAATATTTACACTCCACTGTCCTGATAACGCCGCCAGATTTCAGAACTGTCATCAACGTTACGTGATTCTGACACACACACACACACACACAGGCAGTCGTCATGATGAAACCCGTCGAAACACAACGGCGTGTTTAAAAGAACACACAGCTCAAATGTTATTATGTGCGAATAAGCTCTGATAAACGATGATGTGGGTTTGCATTAATAAACACTGACCTTAAATAGTGCGCTACTTTTCTGTTAACAAGAAGGACAGTCCCACAGTCCGGGACCAGGACAACCCAGCCTACAGATTAATGCTCCAGTTACTTCCAGTTCACTTGCTGTTGGTAAAACGTTATTTTAGTGTTGTTTTAAAAACATTCTGCGAAAATTCATTAATTACAAATGTTATAAAGACGTTTCAATGCCAATGTGAGGTCCATTTATAATCTTATCCAGAATTCTTTCTCTGTCCACCAGACCACCACACTGATCGGCCTGCTAAAGACGGCCCGGCTGCTGCGACTGGTGCGCGTGGCTCGTAAGCTGGACCGTTACTCGGAGTACGGCGCCGCGGTGCTGATGCTGCTTATGTGCATCTTTGCGCTGATCGCCCACTGGCTGGCGTGTATCTGGTACGCCATCGGCAACGTGGAGAAACCCTACCTGGAGCACACCATCGGCTGGCTCGACAACCTCGGCGTGTCCATCGGCAAGCAGTACAACTACAGCGACCCGTCCTCAGGTCCGTCCATTAAGGACAAATACGTGACAGCGCTGTATTTCACCTTCAGCAGCCTGACGAGCGTCGGCTTCGGCAACGTCTCACCCAACACCAATTCAGAAAAGATCTTCTCCATCTGCGTCATGCTCATCGGATGTGAGTGGCAGCACCATTCACCAATTTGTGATTCTTTGCAATGCATGTTGTAATGTTTTTTAATTGTTCCGCTGCAATAAAATTGCGGAAGTGAAAATTGCATCCAAACAAAAACAGGGAATTGTTTGGCACTCAAAAATTAGAGACATCAAAGTCACACACGTCTGCGTCTTCTTCGTAAGTAGCAAGACTTGTGTTCGGTGACGCATCCAAAAGTTTCAAGACACGCCAACAGCACAGCCAATCATAACTTTTTAATACGTACTGGGCGCAATTTGTGCGGCGCATCACAGCAGTTGGTCAAATTCACAGGGTTACACAGAATGCACAGGGATCGGTTAAATCCAAATGAATAGTCCTGATCGCAAAACAGCTAAAATTATGGGATGCACAATATACCTAATCAGTTATCAATAAGCGATTAATCATGCCTATGCCTATTTTAATGAATTGAGACCGTTTTGTCCGATTTTGACTTCAGATCCGCTACGTTCCCTTAAGGGTGCCAATAATTCTAGCATTTACTGTCGATTGTCCTCTTGAGACATGCTGACATGCCCCCCTCCTCTGACCGCAGCCCTGATGTACGCAAGCATCTTCGGCAACGTTTCAGCCATCATCCAGCGGCTGTACTCGGGAACGGCGCGATATCACCTGCAGATGCTCCGCGTTAAAGAGTTCATCCGCTTCCACCAGATCCCCAACCCGCTGCGTCAGAGGCTGGAGGAGTATTTCCAACACGCCTGGACCTACACCAACGGCATCGACATGAACATGGTACAGGAACAGCTGTGTGTGTGTGTGTGTGGGGGGGGGGGTTATTATATGTCTAATTTATTTTCTTGTAGATGAATGTTGCCGTTAAAATTTTTTTTTTAATTTTTCAATAAACAGATTTAATGTTTATTTGTAAATATAAGAATCCGCCACAAAGACAAACTATTTTAATTAGCGATCCAAAACTGCTGACTGTCTCGAGAGAATTAAAGTTTTGATGGATCTTGCGGTAAACACAGAATATTTCACTCCTCGCTGTAATGTTTGTTGCCATGACAGCTTAATGCAGCACGGCGGCAGGAATTCAGCTCAGTTATAAACGAGGAAATATATTTAATAAATCAATAATCGGTTCTATTACACTGACAAGTGCAGCTCGGCTGCAGCAGGAGACGAAGCCATCGTTCCTTCACCTGTCAATTAAAGCACCATCATCTGTCATCATCTCAACCATCAAATTAATGATAGTAAAAGCATAAAGTCTGTAAAATAACTTTGATATTTAATCTTTAGTTTTTTCCGTCCCTGCAGCAGAGCAGATTTTAAAGGAGGTTGGTGGTCCCGGGCTGTCGAATTGCAGTAACGTTTATGTCTATAAGGATGATAAGCTGTGGACATTTTTACTCCAAATGATTTAAAACCTGTTCCACTGTCCTCCTAGTGGGACACTGCGTTCCATTAGTGAAAGCATTACAAGTAGCTGTGGATACTACAGGGGGAAAAAACTCGTATATACTGTAAATCTTCAGGCTGCTGTGACATCATATGTCACATGACATTAACAACATAGCGTCTGAATTTCATTCATACTACCTGTAATAATACTATATAAGAATATACGCTGTAACAGTTAGGAAGTGCATTACTATTAGCAACAAGAACCGAACGTGGTGGTGTCAGACTGATATTTGGAATGTCGGGGTTCAATTCCCAGCACCACAGATTGCCACCGTTGGGCCCCTGAGTAAGGCCCTTAACACCCAATTGGTCAGTTGTAGTTATAGTATCAAACATTACAGCGGGATGATGACATTAATGACATGCATTTATTATTGTATGTGAAGTGTATTGTGTATTTTGTGTTGTGTGTGTGTGTGTGTGTGTGTGTGTGTGTGTGTGTGTGTTTCACGCTGACATGTTTCTGTCTCTCTTTTATCTGCTTCACTCGGATTTCAATCCTCTGGTAAGGACAGGAGGTACAAATAACTCATGACTAATAACAACTAATTGCTACATCACTTCTTGGTTTTTTCATTCATGACAAAAGATTACTGAAATCTGCCCCCTGTTCTGTCCCCCTGTCCCTGTAAGGTTGCCTTGCGTGCGTAATCCCTCTTTAAAGACACATAACCAAGATAAAAAAGTGGCGTCACGGCGGGTGAAACGTTTTCGATGGGGCACTTTGAGCTCGTTGTCCACAGCCGCACTTGCCTAATGCTGTTAACCCTTTCTTTTCCAAACCTCCTCTGTCTTAACGAGTCAGATTCCGCTAAAGGTCATTTAAAACCCTAATCAGTTCAGTAATTAACTGGTTTTGTGGGATGTGTTGTGCATGAAATGCAGCATATCTACTAACGAGTGTAGACTCAGCTGTTTCACAGGTAAGTTTATCCTCCATTTTATTTTCCTCCAATCCTTTTTTCCCTTTTCTGAGGACAGGTTTCATTTTGATTTATTTCCAGTGTGTATTTTTATCTACATAACCTCGTTTTATTGGAAGACGGGTTTCGCCAGCTCGGCAGTTTTCCTGCTAACGCTGAGCTATTTCTGAACTGCCCCAGTAGCTTCGGTTTTCCGTCTGCAGGTTTGCAGTGTTTTGCTCACATCACTTCTCAACATCTGCTTTGGTTTGCAGTTTAAGATTGTATTACATGGTGTTAGTGAGCCTGTGATTTTGAGAACCGTCTCTTATTATTTATTCTAATATATTTTTGGACCTTTCTGAAACATTGGCCAGGAAAAAAAACCCCACATTTTTAATTTTTACAAATCATGTAACGTCGCCTAATTTGCTGTCCGTCAGGGACATCTGGCAACCCGTGAACAGACAAGAGAAAAGTTTTGAAAATTAAAGGATGAACGCAAATGGCAACTGTGCTGTTTCTCATATCCGTCTGTTACAACGAAGACAAAATACAAAACCTAAAAAAAAACATTTTAGCCTGAATGTCATTTTAGTGTGTGTGTGTGTGTGTGTATAATCAGAGCACCCAAAAACATGTGCATGTTAATTTCAGCCTTTTTTTCATTACTAAATGCATTGACTTATTTTTGTCACTTTCTTTCTCTCTGTTTTGTGCGAATGCCTTTTTCTCCCTCTCCCTCTCCCTCTTTTTTTTCTCTCTCTTTCTCTCTCTCTCCCTCCCTCTCTCTCTCTCCTCTCTCTCTCTCTCTCTCTCTGTCTCCGTCTCCGCAGGTGCTGAAGGGATTTCCGGAGTGTCTGCAGGCTGATATCTGTCTACATCTCAATCAGTCTCTGCTGCAGGACTGTAAGGCGTTCCGAGGTGCCAGTAAAGGGTGTTTGCGTGCGTTGGCTATGCGCTTTAAGACGACACACGCCCCCCCAGGCGATACGCTGGTACACTGCGGGGATGTGCTCACCGCGCTCTACTTTCTGGGCCGCGGATCGATCGAGATCCTAAAGGACGACATCGTTGTGGCCATTTTAGGTGAGTCATTACTCAATATATAGAAGTATTAAAGACAAACGGTGTGACTTAAAGTACCCTAAGGTAGAAAATCCCTCGTAACCCCAATCATCTCACACACCTTGAAGGCATATATATATATATATATAGTCACATCTCAACTTTTCTGAATGCCAAAAGTGCACCACAAGTCACAAGTGCAACACCAATCAGAACTTCCTTCTCCGTTACACTGAAACCTCTGTAGAAAAATAGAGAAGCGGCTCAACATTGTGTTGTTTTTTTATTCCTTTTCGTAATTAAATGTTGAGCACAACAGTTCAGAGCGCAGGGTCAGCTATGGTACAGCGCCCCTGGAGTAGAAAGGGGTAAGAGTCTTGCTCAGTGGCTGGCTGATCCACCACCAAACTCTTCGTTTTCCACACGTTTTTTTTAGGAGCGCTATATGAACGGTCCCTTAAAGAGTTAAAGCGATGATGCAACATCGACATGTCAGCCGGAATAAATAGCTATAAAAACTTCTAGTGCGGCGGAGTTCGCTTATTCAGCAGCACACACTTCCAGAGAGTGTGTCCATAATTCTTTTCTATAGCCTGCTGTCTTCACACCGCTGACTTTAATTTACCCCTGCACTCTGAGGCGGAGGCAGTAAAGCTGCTGTTTTTTTCACACCTCTGGTTTTTGGACTGCTCGTATGCGTATTAATATAAAATACATACAAGACAATTCAGATCGCAGGTGAAAAAGACAAGGCAACATGTCACTGCAGTCTTAACTAATGTCCCAGCCAGCAGGTGGGGCTGAGAATGACGGAGTAGTTTTAAAAAGTGGAATCGTTTGGAAAAGGATGTGTTATTTTTAACATTGCTGACCTGTAGCTATATTTATTGCACACACACACACACACACACACAGAGGGGGTGCAGGGTTTACAGCATTAAAAACACTTCATTACTCTTTTTCCAAGTGAGCCAGCAGCAACATAACACACACACACACACACACACACACAAGACTCATCACTGTAAACTTGTAGAATTGCTGAGATGAGCTGAGATACTTCCCTCTCAGCACAAATGTGTTAAGTGTCCGAGGAAAACTTATTATTACTGACACAAGTCCGCTGTGTATCACATTCACAGCCTCAGCATTCGGTCCTCATGATCGTCAGCCATGTTCATACACACACACACACACACAGCATGTACTTCTTCACTCAGGATGTTTGTATCACGTTCACTTTTATAAACAAACGATAATCCACTCAGCGATACTTTTACAGATTTTTTTGCATCAGATATCGACTTTGTAATATCAGAGCCACCGATATATGGCGCCATCTTGTGGCTTTTGATTGATGTTATAGAAGGAAAAGACGAGTTAACATCAGCGCCTATTAAATTTTTTGGTTGAACATCCGTTCCCCTAATGTTTCGCTCACTTAAACACCAGGTCTCAGCCCTTTTGGCAAATCAGGTTCGTCCACACTTTGTCCTCTGTGTCTTTTGTATTTTTTCCTTTTTTCCTCTCTCGTTTATTTCAGAAACTTTGGTTATGTTTCAGATTGTAGCCTGGCAGCCCTCAGGTTCATAAGCAGTGATAAATTCTCTTCACTCGTCTCTGTGTACACCAGCAGAGCAACAGAATATACACACCCTGCAGGACAGTGAGGAGCCTTAAAGTGGAACAAAACAACACTTCATCAGAAGCTCGTTTCCCCAAACACATTCCTCATGTTACGACTCACGAGTTCACTCACTAACCTACAGGAATTTCAGTCGAATTTTCAGACAGGAAGATGATTAATAGAGGAACAACTATGGCTTAATAGCAATGGTACAGTCATGACAGCCTTTAAGCCCGGCGCTCAAACGACTCTATTAAAATTCACCTTGTTTTATCATTGCACTCTAGAACAGCATGTTAAATTAGTGCGTTATAATCAGACGGAATTGTTTATTCCGTTGTTTATTATACGAATATTCCTTATCTAATAATATAAACTCCACCCGATTCCTTCTCTTTCTGTCTGTAGGGAAAAACGACATCTTTGGCGAGATGATTCATCTGTACGCCAAGCCGGGCAAAGCCAACGCAGACGTACGAGCGCTCAGCTACTGCGACCTCCACACCGTCGACAGAGACGAGCTGCTGGAGGTGTTGGACATGTACCCCGAATTCGCAGATTACTTCTGGTCCAACCTGGAGCTCACGTTTAACCTACGGGACGAGAATGCCAAGGTACACACACACACACACATACACACACTTGCATGTAATAATCTACAGTGAGTTAGTAAGTCTTTCCAGAATCTGATCGTCTTATTCTCTGCTCAGTCCAGCGGTGTTCGCCAGAGGAACCTGTACACTGCAATGAGCGACTCGGAGCAGGAGGAAATCAACCCCGGGGCAAAAGCAAAAACATCTACAGGTACGTTTTATTTACATTTCTGACATTTGACAGACGCCCTCACACAGAGCGACTTACATTCATCAGCCAGCTGAGCAGCTAAAGGGTAAGGGTCTTGTTCAGGGGCCCAGCAGTGGCAGCTTGGTGGTGCTGGGAATTGAAACCACCCCAATAAAAAGCACTTTATCTTGGACAACAGCCGGTTCTGGACATACCGGTGATGATGGATAGTTTGGATCATTTTTAATGATTTGGATCTTTGAATCTTGTTCAGCAAAATGAACAAATCTTTTTTTGAGTCATTTCGTTCATTTCAGCAGAAAAGAATTAGAACATTAGGTGTTAACTAGAAAAACAGAACTGATTCAATCACTGATTAACAGCGTCTTTAAGCTACACAGTCAGAGTCTTTCCTTCTTTTGTCACGTCACAGAGCTCTGAGATAAACTGATATTTTAACCAGTATGTGTTTCCTCGTCTCATCCAGTCATCAAGATCTGGGTTTTTTTTAAAACATCTTAATTCTTAAATATGTGAATCAATAAAGTTAGTTTAAAGTTTCCCGCTCTTTTACAGACGTCTCTAAAGTGTGCAGACATTTTGCTTCCTCAGATTTTGTGCCATTTTGGGTTTTTTATTCTCTTCTTCTTTTCTCTTATCCTTTTATCATTTATAGCTTTGTTTTTTTAGCCTGTTTCCATAGTGACATTCTGTCTCTGTGTGGTGAAGGTGAGAGGATGCAGTATGATCTGCCTGTCTATAGGGGGCACTGTACTGTTTGTCCCTAAATGGCTTTATAGATAATCTCGTTCTCTTTCTTTCTACCTTTATCTCTCTTTCTATCTTTTTCTTTCTCTTTTTCTCTTCCGTTCCCTTTTCTTTCTTGTGCAGTCTCTCTCCCTCTTTATTCTCTCAAACTTTTTCTTTCTTTTTCCTCTCACTCTTTTATTACTGCTCTTACACTTTCCCTCCCTCCTTTATTTCTTTCTTTTTATTTCTTTCTTTCTCTCACTTTTTCTCTCTCATTTTCTCTCTCTTTCCCTCTCTTACTCCATCTCTTACTTTCATTCGTTCATATTTTCTCTCTCTCTCTCTCTCTCTCTTTCTCTGTTGCACACTCTTTCCCCTTTCTTTCTCTCCATCTCTCTCTCTCATCTGACATACTTCATTTTCCTCTCTCTGCTCTGTTTTTCTACAGGGACTCTGAGTGGTCACAGAGCGCCAGAGACAGAAAGAGAGAGAGACACCGACGCGCTGCAGGGAGGAGAGGAGGAGAAGAAGAAAAGTGAGGAAGAGGCAGATGAGGAAGAGGAAAAAAGAAACTTGGGACTGCTCAGCCCCTCCCTCCCTCTCACCCTGAATGTGCTCTCAGACACACATGCTAGAGACTGTGTAATGCTTTATAAAGGTAAAACACACACACACACACACACACACACACACACAGTCAACTTCATAATTATTGAAGAGAACGGCCAAAGTCTGTCAATCTGCACATAATGTTAACCTTTATTTTCATCGAAAATAATTGTGCAAATGTATTGGCACCCTGTAGAAGATACAGTATCTAAAAATTAATATACAAAATATATATATATGTAAATCCGACAGATTGGGCCATTAGTGGTCTGACCTGGTTTCAGCACTTTGCAATGTATTTTTTAAACACTATATACACTATTTTATGCAGGGTGCCAATACTTTTAAAAGGAACAAGGAACTAATAATAACGCGTCAGTGTGCAAGTGCTCGTTATGTGACTATTAGGAAAATTTCCAAGGCTTTTTGGAGGCGTTAGATACACGGCGCACTTTTAAACATGAGTGTCTGACTGCCGAGTTCCTGAAGAGCTGAACACCGTTATTATCACTCAGAGCTGTCTGTCTGAGCAGCTGCACACACACACACACACACACACGTAGTTATACTCCCCACAGGAAGCTTTCTCTCTTTTTGCAGTAGAGAGCTTTGCTGCAGTCAGAGAAATATTACTTTAAAGGAAGAGAGTATCTGTTCAGGACAGGCCCTTGTGTTTTGTGTTTTATACACATGTGCATAAGGTTTTGTGTGTGTGTGTGTGTGTGTGTCTGCATTTTCCATGCGTCTAGTTAATGATCGTGCTCTAACTGTGTATGTCGTAATTATATTATTCCTTTATGGAGTGTACTCTGCCTATTCGCTGTTGGTGGTAATTAATAGTCTTGAGTCTGCGTCTGTCCCCAGATGTGTGTGCTGACGAATGTCCTTGTGGGAACATGGATGACTCGGCACAATCTCAGGACCGAGAGGGCGGAGTTGACTGCGACAGTGATATAACATTCGGGGAAATGGAGCAAAGGCTGGACTTGCTGCAGGAACACCTGAACAGGTGAAAAAATGGCTTACGGTTGTGGGTTAGGAAACTCGTTTGTGATTGCTGCCTCCCAGTGCTCACACATGGAACTAACTTATTTTGAGGGGGAAAAAATGAGGTGTATTTAGTTTTAGATTAGATGTGTTCCACATGTTGCAGAATCGTGCTACTCTTTATTAACAAAATCGGCCTCCTCCATATCAAACTCCGAAAAGTATTATTATTATTATTAATAACATATTAGATTTTGTTATTTTTTGTTTTTTGTGCTCCAGGCAGCACTTTTACAATCCTCACGTTTGGATTGATAAAACATTTTTGTGTGCGTGTGTGTGTGTGTGTGTAGATTAGAGGTCCAGATGACGTCTGACATTCAGGCCATTCTGCAGATGCTGCAGAGACAGAGCGTCCTGGGGCCTCCAGCCTACAGCACTGTAGCCTCCAGCCCTGAATATCACAAACCAGCCATCAGAGTGCAGCCTGGTACTGCTGTACACACACGGGTAACACACACACACACACACACACACAGCATTACACTAAACACCACCTCTTTGCCCCAGTGGAGATTGTTATCTGTTTTTGAATAAACACACTCCCATTAGGCCCATGGAAAAGTCCTAAATAAGACATGCGCTGTTTTACTGGTTTTCACAGAGTCCTGATTTCGAGACGCCTGGTGAGAGAGACAAAGCCAAAGACTGCGCACTTCCCACTACCAAGGAGACGACCTCTGATGCCAGCAGGATTAATGACTTAGAGTGGGGGGCGGAGCTAAGACCAACAACGCAAAACGAGCGCCCTGGTTCCAGGGCTTTTCATCTGTCGAACAGACAGACGTCCCTGCCCGATTCGTCTCCTCACACGAGCACAATGCCGGGTCTCCACCGACTCTCCTCTGACCCGGGGCTTCCAGGTAACCAGCATTATTAAACTGGCATTAACCAGCGCTGGAAACCGGTGCACGCTAGACTCAGGGTGGAGCGACAGTGTGTGAAAGAGGAAGAGGAAAAAATGAAACATTCGGTATGCAAAGGTATAATATATGTTTAATTATCTTCCAAACCGTTTGGCTTTCTGACTCCAGTACACAGATATGTAGAAAAAAATAACTTTGAATGTATTTCTTCAGCCCTGCTGGACATGCAACTGTAGCAACAGAAGAGCTGCATGCTGGGAGAATGTGGTGTTTTTATTGTCGCATGTTTTAATTAAAAAAAAAGGAAGGAATCATGCTGTGTATCACATGACTTTAGGCTTTTTAGGTTTTTCCCTCCAATTAGAAAAATGGTCTGTTTTTATATAATACACTCCTTAGAATTTAGAAGCAGGCTGTTGGACAGAGTCCTAAAGAATCAAGACCCCCCCCCCCACTGGAACTAAAACAGATACCCTTTACTGCAGCGCCAAAAATCTAGACACGATCCAGCACATCCTACCGGTCCAAGGTTGCTCCAAAAGTCCAAAAGTTTGTGGTTAGGAGTTTAGCCTTTACGTGCTAAACTCCTAACAGTCAAAAAAAACATGTTAGAAGGAAACACACACAGTTGCTAATAGACTTGATTTGTCCACTCCCCTACACACAGACACACACACTATACACACTGTCCTACCGATTAAGGGTAAAAACATTTACTTTTAATCTTTATAACTGCGGCCCAGTGTTGTAAGATGTGACACGATTAGGAACGGCACTGTATTCATTCCAATTAAACCAAACACTTCAGTGGATTTCTTAAATGCTAGATTACATTATATAGTTTATATTTATTACCCATTAAGGTGTACTGTGAGATTGAAAGTGTGCCCTGGAGTTCCCCCAAGAAATCAGTGCACCATACAGTAAACAGGATTCCCCTTTGCCCCTTTTCCTTCTTTATTAACGTCCCTGTTTCCTCGCTGTAAACTCAGCATCTCGTCTCTGTGCTGAATCTGGTTGTGTATGTGATCATGTGTGCAATGATGATGTTTTATTATTTATTTGTGTTAATTTATCACCTTTTAAGCTTAATGTCAACCCGAGTTACTATAATTTCTATATAATTTCTGTACTGCTTGTTCTGTTACTGTGTTTATAAGTGCGATCATTTTTTGCCTAAAGACACGTGGAAAATCACACCAAATGTTTGTTAAACATAAAGATTTATTTTTCCCCCAGTAATGAACTTTAATTAGAAACACAGAAACTTATATTTATTGTACGTTTTATTTTACTTTTTACTATCTGAGCAGTTTAGGGTTAAGGGCCTTGCTCAGGGGCCCGGCACTGGCAGCTTCATGGTCCTGGGATTTAAAACCATGATCATCCTTAACCACTGAGCTCCCATTACTTTCAGCATCTGACAGCGCAACATTAATTCCTGAATAATAATCTGAAATAAGCTCTGCAATTTGGAGATCATGATGCAATAGTGCCTCCTAGTGAATCACATCCAGACCCTGAACTAATAGAACTCATAGTGGACCTAATGATGCTATTTTTATCCTAAATCTGTCCTGCATGTCTATTCACCTAACAACATACAGCATCCAACAAGTCTCCAAATTTATACATAATACATTAAATACCGTATGTAGACCTGCAACGGACCTGCATGTGACGTCTCTGTGGTCTATTCTAATCTCCTCAGTGTGTAAGTAAAGAGTGTGACGTGTTCCACACTGCACTGAAAACAGTCTTCCAGGGGGTTTCAGCGTACACTCATATGCATGTTTTAACAGGGATCAGCCACAATAGAGTAGAACTTTAGACACAGTGTAGAAGGTAGATTATTATTAAAAAGGGTTATAACATTTCCGTCCATGGAACAAAACACTGTAGCTGCTTTGGTGACTAAGATTTTAAGAGCTTTTAAAAACGATGTCGTGTTTAGGGTGAAATAAGGCTCTGCTTTACACTTGGATTTTTTTTTTCTATCACAATTTTAGCTTATTAACTATTCTAGCTGGATGAACGTCACACACATTGTACACCTTATGCACACTTATAAAAAATATTACATAAAATTAATTTAGCAAACTTTCTGACTGTTAAAAAAAAACATTATGTTTTATATATTATGCAAATTTAAAGCACACAATTTTTAGACTAGGATGAGTTCTTTCTCCCTCGAACTTATGAAATAGTAAAATGTCCATCGTATGAGTACTTTTTATTTACTGTATTTCGGATACTATTTATTCGGATATACCGGAAAAACTTGGATTTAACGGACGGGGGGGGGGGGGGGGGGGGGGGGGGGGGGGGGGGTGTGGTGGGGGGGGTGGGGGGGGGGGGGGGGGGGGGGGGGGGCGGGGGGGGGGGGGGGGGGGGGGGGAAGGGGGGGGGGGGGGGGGGGGGGGGGGGGGGGGGGGGGGGGGGGGGGGGGGGGGGGGGGGGGGGGGGGGGGGGTTGGTTGTCTGTTAAATCCGACTGTCTTTTAATTTAAATCATTGGGTTTTTTCGTGGCCTAAAAACACACAGTACATACAGTACAGTACTGTATATACCATACACACTATCTGCATACATAAGTGTGCAATATATACATCAACTGCTACGCACGTGACTAAACAGCATCGGTACAACATTGGTCAATTCTGGAACTAATGGGTTTGTTTGTTACACGTGGACGTCTTGGTATTCCATTTGGTCACTATCCATCTGCCGATTTTGTCCATTAAATTTAATGTCTGTTGGTTCCCGGACCATTAAATCGAAGTTTTTCTGCCCCCCTATAATCTTTTTAGCATACTATACAGCAGAAAAGTGTGAGATTTCAGACACAGCCTAAAACTTTGTCTCTCAGGCAATCGTACTTTTTTTAGCCAAGTGTAAAAGCAGCCTTAAACATCCCCAGAATCTTACATTTATAACGTCTGATATTTGAGCTGCATGGACATGTAATTACATCATCATAGTATAGTAATAACAACAACTAGCTCCATTTATCACAATTATTCTTAAGACATTTCATGTCGTCAGTCTTTAGGAATCTGAGTCAGACACCCCACCCCACCCCCATATCAACTGACAAATCTGTAAAAGGTGTCATTACAAAAAAAATGTGAACAAAAATAAAAAACAGACAAAAATCGTTGCTAATTTTTTTGCAGCACTGGTAAACACAGCTTATCTTCAGGATCTTATAAGCGTCCAGTGGAAACACTGCTGTATATTCAAACATGAGTGCTGGTCTCTCAGCTCTCGGCTGTTTGTGCCCGAACCTGATCCTGGATCAGAGGTTAGACTGCGAGTGCGACTGCTATACAATTTTGCGACTTTTTGCACAAAACCTTTCTGTACAGCATCACTTTTTAAAATGTAGTGCTGTTGACACGAAATTGTTTTTAATGCATTTTTAAACGTTTGCCAGTGTATTTTCTACAGCGGAGAACACACAGTCAGGTTAGAACCTTCTCTTTTTCCTTGGATATGAGCAGTATATTGTTCTGTATTAAATATTACACTGTATATTGGGAATATAACCAGAGTTGATAAAAGACACAAATATTTAAACAAATAAAATACAAAATGCATCGAAACGTGCCGTGGTTGTGTCATGTCTCTTTAAAGACGAGGCGTCAGCGCTGCGTGATGCCTCTTACCTCAGACGCTCAGCAGCAGTGCTACGCCTGCCAGCACCCACTTGGCTGGTCTCTCTCTGCTTTTGAGGTTAAATGTCCAGACGAAGGTGTTTGCTCTCAGTTTGGTCTTGTAGACGGGACACTCGTAGATGTTGCGTGTTTCCTGTCGGTCGTTCGGGACGGCGCGCACCGCGATTACAGGCATGCTGGGAGTGAGTTCTTTAACCCGTGCCTCTGCGATTGTCCCGTTTTGGATATCCCAGCGTGCACCTGGGATTCGGTGTAACAGCATTGCAGAAACACAAACAGACACAGTGACAAATTCCAGCCATAACTTCATATTATTCATAACTAATTCAGCACTTTTCAACTTACAGTTGGTTTAGTTTTGCTGTATCTGTCCTGTGATTGGACGCCATTACATTATCTAACCTGTGACTGAACAACGTTGCTCTATATGTCCATATACCAGTGTTGCTTTAAAGTGTCTGTTGCCTCTAATTAGGCCTGATTGGACATTTTTTACCTGCAGACAGTGTTTGTCTGTCAAGTGATTAGACAGTGTTTTCTATCTGTCCTCTTATTTGACAGTGTTCCTCTAGCTGTCCTGTGAGAAGACAATGTTTTTCTATCTGCCTTGTGATTGGAGACTGTTTGTCTATCTGCCCTGTGATTGGACAGTGTTTTTCTATCTGCCTTGTGATTGGACACTGTTTGTCTATCTGCCCTGTGATTGGACAGTGTTTGGACAGTGTTTCTCTATCGGTCCTGTTTTTTTTTTCTATCTGCTTTGTGATTGGTCAGTCTTAGTCTGTCTGTGCTCTGATTGGTTGTTTGTTTGTGTATGCCAAACCTTCCATGTAGAGCCCGTAGACATAAGCGCCCTCTCTGGCCGGCTGGTTAAACTCCTCCTTAAATTTCTTTGTTACGTCCACCGTTATAGTCATCTTATCGAGTGGCCACTCGTTCTTCCGCGCCAAACTCTGCATCACAGCTAAAACACACGGGTTACACAGCGTGAGTGTGTGATGAAAGGTGAGTGTGTGACTCAGACATGTTGCTGAGAGTCACCTGTTAGAAAAGACTGTGGGTTGAAAAGACCCGAGAGCCAGACTACACTCGGCAGTGAGAGATCCTGTGTCCAACTATCCAGCTCTCGACAGCGCAGCAACACATCATTGTACCTCCACAAATAAAAAATAAAATATTATTATTCATAATATAGAATTATAAACTATTATTTCTACACACAGGATTTTATTTTTGGCTACCATATTTCATTAATAATCTGCATTAATTAATGCAAAGAATCCCTAAGTGTGTGTGTGTGTGTGTGTGTGTGTGTGTGTGTGTGTTACCACTGAGCCAGTGTGTAGGTAGAGGGGTATGCGAGTCGAGTCCAAGTGTCGGGAACATTATCGAAAAATAGTGCTGTCTGTAGCTGCTCCATCTCTGAAGATATCGCCAACTCACCCTAACACACACACACAATATACTTATACAGTAATCCAATCATGGGTTCACAATGCACTTACACACATTAAACTTACACACACCTTTAATCCCAGATCCAGCTCTTTTAGTGAGCGCCGTATTTCATTCACCAACATGTTCATGCGCTCACACTCCTGGAAACACACCAGAATGTAGGGAGTGCGCTCAGCCGTTTTGGACATGAGGTCAGACATGTTGTAGTCCTCCGGTAGTTTTTCCAGGATGTCATCCAAGACTGTCTTAACCTAGAACAAAAAAGCCACAGCATTTATTTTCAGACAGACTAACAAACAGCTAGTCAGCTAGGACTAAAATCTTGCCCTTGATAGAACCTTCTCCTCGGTGCTCTGCGATGCTCCTTCACACATGGACGAGTCTCTGGTCTGAAGTTCGAGCAAAGTGTGGAACAGGTTGTCGGAGGTCACGGTCAGGAACTCGATCTCAGCGTTAGGATGAAGCCCATAATGCACCGGGCTCTCGTGGGGAAGCATCTCGTCTATAAAGCTGTGGTAGCCATCATAATCCAGGTTGGAGGGAACAACAAATCCAGGAGCTAGAGCCAACTTCCTGTCAAACTGTAGGGCAAACACATTTTTTTGGAAAAGACTAATTTAAAAAAAATGACCACAAACATGAATTTAAAAAAAATAAACAGGATTGAAATGTCCAGGATCCACATTAACAACATTACAGGAAACTCTGTGAAGTTCTCCAGATGAGATGTGTACCTGGTTGGGCTGCATGTATTCCTCCAAATACGTTCTGCACAGTCTTCTGTCCCAGTCATCAGTGATGTGTCCACCATACATGATCTCGCCGAAGAGATATCGCAGATCCTCCCACGGCACCTAACACATAACATATTTCACTACTGTTCTGGCAAAGAGGGTTTACATTTACATTCAATACATCGCACGCACACACACACACACACACACACACCTGAGAGTTGGCCTCCAGATAGTTATAGAGCACGTTAACTGAAATGGTAAGGTCTCCTGTGTTAAATGGATATTTGCGGTTCCAGCCTTGAGGACCAAACTTCCTCCTCTCTGCGACACATGCGTGAAAATAACACAACGAGAACAGGATGGTCTTAAACTCTTGCTCCCGTGAACACTGGTCCAGAATGTCCTACACTCTCACACACAAAAAAAACAACCTATTAACACCAAATGTTTGTTTGCAGTGACGAAGTAAAATGAAATTATTGAAAGTGTTAAAATAATAATGTAATAAATAAATATTGGTTTTGCATATCAGTTATCAATCACATAAACGTATGCAAATAATCGATGACAGTATTTATTCGAAAAAAATGTAATATCAGCCGTGTTCTTGTTCTCACTTGGTCAAAGTTGTCCAGTGCTGCATGCAGGTTGGCCAGCATTCCAGTTGGAGGTTCGTTAGTAATTTTGATAGAATTTTCCAGAATGCCCTTGAGGAATTATGTGCTCCTGAGGGGTGGCTGCTGGCTCGGCGCTCATAAATACTCGGTAGTCTTCCCGGTGACTGTTCTCACAGCATCACTGTTCCAGAAGTTTTCTCCAGAGCTCCTAGCCACTTTGCCACCAGATGGACGTTCTACCATAAACACGGAACACACGTTAAGCAGGAATAGGTTGGTGCTTGTGCTTTTAAAGCATTAATAATCATACATGTGAAATTTACAACTTATGTCCCACGTTTCTGCCCAATCCCACTTATGATTACATTCTGTCAATGAGACGTTGGCTGATACCATCCTAGATAAGGGTAGATTGGAAAAGATAAAGTGAATTGGTATCTTCCAGCTTCTGATTGACTGAAAACACCTGTTCCAGGTAAGCCAAAGGGTAAAGGAACTTAAGGAACATAGATTGACCACTCCTGCCCCAGACAGCAGGTACAAACCTGTAGTATAACCCAATGACCCTCTTGTGAAGCTTTCTTCATGGCTTCCTCTGCTACAGCCTCCTGGCCTTGTCCAAGAGAGACATTATCCAGCTTTCCGAGGTCTATTGTGAAGCCAAGTTTTTTACCTTCACACACACAAGGAAAAGCCTGAGTACTGTAAGAAACACACCTACTGCCACTATTATCAGGGAGAAAAACGGGTGTGTTAGCAGCTTTACCGAGAGACTCCACGTCTTTCAGAGGGTCGACTCCAGGTGACAGAATGAAGAAGACTGGAGAGGACGGACTGCTTTCTTTAAAGGATCTTGCAAACTCCATCTTCCTGCTCTCAGTGTACTGCACACCGAGCTTCTCCTCCACAAAGTTCCTGCACACATGTTGCCAGTTAAAATCCTAAATCCACCCTCAAGTTCAATAATATCGTGAGGAATGACCAGACATTCACACCTGAGAGCGTAGGTCATGCGGTCAGGTCGGAGAGCTCGCATGAGGATAAGTTTCTGGAGTGAGCTCTTGCTCTTCCACTCCTGGGGAAGTCTCTCCTTTTCAGGACACTCCGACTCCACCACTTTTTTCCAGCGCTTAGGAGAGCCCTCAATGTCACGATCAAGCCCCCGGAACTCATCTGTAAAACTCATGGTCTACAGGAAAACAAACGAAAATAAAACATCCTGCTATGTTCTGGTCTTCACAGATGATTAAAGATCTAAAATGAAGCAAAACCACCAGATTTTCCTCTGAAACATGAGACACCTGGTAACTTTACTGTCGATTTACCTGAGGCAGATATAAAAGCTGGAATGATCGTTAAGGATTTTGTCCATCATAATTAATTCAATCAGTTGAACGTTCTAGAGTTTTAAAAAGTGAATGAAAAGTTGACCAATCATTGTCAATCATCACCAACTGCACTTTTTTGTTTTCTTATTTTAAAAGATGGTGTTAACACGCTAACGTCTCTAATTACAGGTGAACTGTTTCACACAGCGTGCATTGTGGTGCTGCATTTTGTACTCACGCAATTTTCCTGCAAAAAAACACTTTTTTTTTTTTTTTAAATAGAAAAGCTGTTGTAAAGTCTGTAAAGAAATTTCATCAAATGTCCATTCCTAGTGTGTGTCTTACCTTAATGGCACTCCAGGCTGAATTGGAGAGAAAGTCAACAGGACTGATGTAACTGTGGTCAATATTGAAGCGCAAGAGGAAATCGAGCTCTCGCATATCAATCTCCTTATTCAACAGTAACAACTGAAACACGCAAAAAGTCACGCAAATTCACTCACAAAATTCACTCCCCTGTATAAACATGAGATCAGGAAGGTGTGCAATAGATGCATCTGCGGTTTGTCGTTCTATTCAGCTACCTGAAACGTGAGCTGCGCTGTGAAGGTGAGTTTGTCTCTCTCGAACAGGCCTCGGTTGATGTAGTTAAAGGTGGAGAAGGTGATGCAGTCGATGAGCGCGTCAACACGAGTCTTGACATCAGAACACATCTCGGCATTTTGCACAGCCTTACGGAAAACCACATCAAACGCCTGCACAGGAAACACACACACAAAAACGGACAAATCTCATTAAGGGAAGAAACAGAAAAGACACTATAATAACCTGTCTTAGAATTGGACGCTCTGCACATAATATGATGTGAGCAACTTAAAACAGTTGAACATATTTTAACAAAATGCTTTTAAATGAGACTGAAAGACAAAAATAAGGCTCCTAGAATATTATTTTACAAAACAATCTAATGATCGAGATGTTCGAGATATTCCTTTAGATACCGAATTAATCAACAGGATTTAAGAAGGAAACAGTAATTTTATTTTATCTTTTCTGGTTTTTCTCTTCCAACATCAATCCTTCACACTCTGTCCTAGTGAGTGACGGTATATGCACCAAAAGCTGGTTTGCCAACCGGCCTAAAATATTAAAGAAGAAGAAGCAGTAGAGAGAAAAATGTGTATCTTTCTGGCTCAGATTTTATCAAAAATATCCTAAATTGTTTTCCGAAGATCTTACGGGTTTGGAACAACACAATAAATAATTAATGACAATTTTAATTTTTTGGCTGAATTATTCCTTTAAAGAAGTTAATCCACACAATGTCCCACATCCACCAAAAAAAAAAAAAATAATAATAATAATAATAATAATAACTAAAACATCTGTCCTGCTCAGGTTACTTTCTTTGCCTAATCACCTTTGGCGCACTGACAAGTGGAAAGGGTAGAAAATTTGTAAATATGTAAATATAAGCTTAACAAATTACTGCTACACATGTACAAACTCATATCATTTATAAACACTAAAATAAATTAAATAATGAAATAAGCAAACTATAGTCCTCAGTAAAAACAATCATAGCGGTTTAGAATTTAACAATACAAAAAACAGGACACATCTATGTTTATTCGGTGCAATTAACACACACACACACACACACACAGGACAGACCTTGAGCGAGAACTGATACATTGGGTTAATCTTGTTAAGGTCGTTGATGATAAAGTAGAGAAGCGATGCTCGTACTGCGACAGGTCTGTAGTGTTCACGAGCTTCATTAATCTTTACCTCATTAACCTTTGCCTCCAGCACCTGCACACACACACACACACACACACACACACACACACACACACACACACAATTTAAGCTGAGCAAAAAAGGTATTCATAGAGTTTGAGTTGCTGTATTTTTAAAACATTTTGTCATCACTCTAAATTGCCTCAGGTGTGAATTAGTGTGAAAATAATGTCTGATTATTAGAAGTACCTTCATCTCGATCTCAGCTGCTGTGTGTTTAGTGCTTTCCAGTTTCTCCACCAGCATGTTGTCACCCAGGAAGTTGTTTTCGGCGGCTGAGAGTCGTGTTAGCAGCTCATCCTCCAGCTGCTTTAGCTCGATTTTAAAAGTGTTCTGCTGCTTCGTCAAGTCGGACTGCACGACACACACGTAAACTCGTACACGTTCACTCACAGACGGTTACTCATCTGCTTAAAGACATAATAATCAATCGCACACACCTTGAGGTACTCGAGATCCGGTCTTTCCAGGTTCACGACCTCGGCGAGGAGCTGGTCCTCCAGGCCGTCCCGAGTCACGGTGAAGTTAATAAGGGTGGTCTGAGCCTGGATCTCAGGCTTATAGTGTGGGTTGGCCATTTTAGTATGCAGAATGAGTCGAAACTCGGGGTGAAACATACACTCCTTATCCCCCACCTTTATATATCTAAAAGAGTGTGAGAGACATGAGAATGTGCAGCAGTCTGACAAAAGAACATTTATTATAGTACATTTTCATTTCCAACATTTGGCAGATGCTCCTATCTACAGCAACTTACACTTTTTTTTTTTTTTTTCAACTAATCAGTTATGGGTTGAGGGCCTTGCTTAGGGGCCCAGCAGTGACAGCATGGTGGTGCTGGGAATTGAACCCACAATCTTTCAATCATCAGTCGAACAAAATAGCCACACATTGACACATTCAGCACTATTGTGAACCCACCCTCTTCTCTCTCTACCACAAGCAGTTGAGGTAAACAGCATTTTAAATAGTTTTAAAGTCTTTAAAACATAATCGCATTTAAACTTCATTTACAGCATGATTATAGGGCTGTGTAAAAATATCAATACAGACTAATATCACAAAAGGTTTTTTTACACTAGTGTATCAATACATATTCATTTTTGTTAATATTTAATTAGAGCCCTGACACAGACAGCGATCGTCTCAGAAGCTGAAAGAAAAATAAGGGCCTCCAGCTTTATTCACGGCCGCCGTGTTAAAGTTCACCTCTCAGCAGTCTCCCATATTAGCTGCCCTTGACAAAATGATGGAATGCTTCCGAGAGCATTTCTCTAGCCAGCTAGCTAAATGCAGTGCCCTGTAGACGCCTCATGCTTGGTAATTTGACAAAATGGCCATTATGTGCTAAAAAATGTGCCTTTGAGAGGCCCCTTGAGAGGCTCCCATATATATATATTCCACTCCTGCACTTCTTGTGAAATGCCCTGATAAACTGTAGTGTGTTAATAAAAATTTCTCACCTGCCCTTTTTAATGGTGTGGCGACCCAACAGTGGATCGATGATTGGGTCGATGGTCTCCTCTAGGTTCTCAATCAACACCGGTTCGCCTGTTATTACTGCCTGCTCGATTACATCAACGTACCTACATATATACACACACAAGTAGGCAGAAACATAGAAACATATGACCTTTGCATTATTTCCCCTTACAGCCACGCCCCCTCACCCCTTCTGCCCCAGGTTAACGACCCAGAGGCTGCTGCCATAGCGACTCTTGAGCCACTTGATGCCCTGCAGTTGAGGGTCTATGAGGAGAGGCCACCTCTCACAGTTTAAGAGAATGGTTGCGTTCTGGGTGGACATTTTATCGCCGGGCAAACCCTCGTTATTCCACTTAGCCACGGTAGCGTCGTCCGTTAGCATAGAAATAGGATCCAGACCCTCAGACATGGGAACAGGAACCTGAGACAAACAAAAAAGGTGTTCATACTTGGTAGACAGGTTTTATTACTAGACCTGATCTATATATGACTAATGGATATTATGGATATCACACACACTTTCTGTGAGCGTAGGTATGGCATCCACAGGTTGTACAGAAGCTCATTTCTGTATCTTTTGGAAAAAGAGCCAGCGTAGGAGATAAAGGCTGCCGTGAGTAGAACATCTCCGCAGAGAGTCGCTTCCTGCTCCCTGTACTGGGCTACAGAGTGAGCCCAGCGCACATTCTCTGACTGAAACAAACACACACACACACACAGGGCAACATCAACATGTATGTTTAACCTGAAAAAATATTATTTATGTCCCAAACAGGAAGTTAACTGGGAAACACACCGCTCTCTCTCTCTCACACACACACACACACACACACACACACACACACACACACACTTACCTCCAGGCCCTTGACTAGGCGGTTGGCCAGTTGAATGGTTTTATTGGTGCGATTCACTTCCTCTTGACAGCGCAGCTTCTCGGCGGTGGCCTTTTCAAACGCTGCAGTCAGAGTGTCCAGGTTACTGTCCAACTCCTAAACACAAGAACACACACATACACACATTATATACATATATATATATATATATATAATACTATATATATATATATATATATATATATATATATATATATATATATATATATATATGCCAAAAGAATGAGAAATTACAAAGAGAAACAAACATTTCATTGTGTTGTCTTTTGAGGATCAGTACTTTTTGAAGTATTCAGTATTTCAGTAAGATCCCTCTTTAGAAGCAACCTTAATATAATGGTATATTTTGGTACAGAAAAGAGTGAAAGAAAGAAAGAAAGAAAGAAAGAAAGAAAGAAAGAAGATAGCAAGAGAGAGAAAGATAAGAGAAAGAGATAAAGAGAAAAATAGAAAGAAAAGAGGCAGAGAGAGAGGGAGAAAATGAGAGAGAGAGAGAAAGAAAGAGAGAAAAAGAGAGCAAGAGGACATGAGAGAGAGACAAAAAAAACAAAGCGGGGCCAAGATTGATGATGAGACAAAATCTTACAGTGAGTTTTTTCCTGATGACCTCCAGTTTTTCGGCGGCCTCAAGCAGATCAGTGTTGGCTTGAGAGAGACACATCCTCTTTGTCTCTACCTCACAGAACATCTGTACACACACGCACACACACACACACGCAGACCTACTGCAGCAGAATGCCGTTACGCTGGTCTGAAACTTTTATTTATTTATATGCAAAGGCCTAGTTTTTTATGTATTTCTGCAGGAATAGTGCTGACGTGTGTGTGTGTGTGTGTGTGTGTGTGTGTGTGTGTGTACTCACAAACATCTGCAGAGGGCAGCACAGGAGAGAGGAAAGAGCTTTTAAAAGAAAGTAAAAATATGGCTGAAAGACAATTGATACACATTAATGAGTAGGCGACTAGAAATGTGTAAGTGGTATAGAAGCATCGGCGAGTTGCGCCAAAGACAGACATCTTTTGCTGCATTATGGGATACCTCGTGAAAGCGTACGATGTTGATAACCCAGGCGCACAGCCCTGCTGCAGCCGAGGACTTAAGACGCACAAACTCTGGGTTGAAGTCTGGGTCGCTGAGATACTCGTCCCTCAGCACTCGCACTGTAGCGTCGGGGATGTGCTCTTTATCGAAGTTAATCAGAGACTGCAGGAAATCATCTACCTACATGTTATACAGGACATGTTTATAGTATATATCACCGCTGTGGCCTGGAACGTGTCTGTGTGCAAGGAATGTGCTGCTCACTTTGCTCATGATGACTTTAGCAACTTTCCAGCTGCGATCTTTGGGAATGCGTCCGCTGGGAGCGAGTAGCACGAACACGGCCGCTAACACGTTGGTAACAATCACAGGTGGATTCGGGAACGTCCGTAACTCTGTAAGATTAAGCTGCAAACACACAATCACAGCAATTTGTAAAAGTCTTTCACCTCTTTTTTTTTTTCTCTTTTTCCCTGGCTTGTTCTTACACACACGCATACACACACACACACCCTGTTTAATGTGTTGAGAGCAGCGTTGGCTGCCTGTAAAGCTGGCTCAGCTCTAGCCAGGTCCTTCTCTGTCTCCTTTTGCTGCTTCGTCACCTCGGCTTGGATCGCTGCTACCTGCACATGTATTGCAAAAAAACCTTTTATTCGAATTACCTGATAATAATAATTTACTTCTACTGCATACGTGTCTCACTCTCTGCTCCTCTGCATCAGCGATGCTCTTCTCCTGATTCAGTTTGTCAGTCTGCTGGCCAATTTTTGCGATGAGGGCCTCTGTGTCACTGTTTCTGTGATGCAGCTCCACTTCCTGCAGAGCCAATTTAGCCTTCAGATCCTCCACCTGAGAACACAAGGGGACAAAAAAAATCATGATACAGGTAGTGAAGACAGGTTTGAATGCAAGTCAATAATATTAAAATTTGGTTTTAATCATAAACCATTATCTTCACTGCAATTATTTATTAATAATTACATTATTAGGTGCAGACTCAAGTCCAAGTTTAATTGGTTAAGTAATATGAGAAGGTCACCTGGGAGGCAGTGGTTAAAAGTTTCTGTAGTCCGTTCTCCAGCCGCTCCATCTTCTGAGTCAGCTCTCTTCGTTTGGTTGCCAGAAGGTTACTGTACAACTTCATAAACTCCAGGAAGCTCTTCGGTGTGGTGTAATTGAAGCGTTTCTCGTTCTGCTGGTACTTCACACTTACCTCATTAACACTGGTGTGTGCATAGGAGATGAACTCGCTGATAGACAACTTCACTGCCGGCTTCAAGTCATGCATATGCACATTAAATCACATAATATATTAACAGACATTGATTCATTTTACTAATTTCTTTCTCAATTTTTCACCTCAAGGCCTTGGATGTTACTGATGAATGTCCTGCTTACGGACTGTAGTGCATGCTGGGGCCAAGGATGGAACCAGTCAATAGCGGTGCAGTTCACCAGTGCCGGAAACTTCCGCGCCCGTGTGCGCAGAGTAAAACCAACCGGTGAGAAACACAGGACCACCTGTACTCACGTGTCAAAATAAGTTAATCTGAGAAGCAGGAAATGTTCTAATCATGTGTTAATTTATTGTTCTTTTGACCTTTAGCTGTCTGCGTATACGTTCTATAAAAAAGTTCCAGCAGCTCTCGCGTGTCCAGCATGCCGAGGCCTCGGAGTTCCAGACGGATTGAAGCCACGATCATGTCCATCTCCTCCTCTGTGAACAGGTCCGGGATGTCTCCTATACATACAGATGTACACATGTATTAATAGTTGTGTGTCTCTTATTTACAGAAGCCATGTGTGTACGTGTTGTGGTTCATATGGGTGGAGATACCAGAAGCGAGCATGTCGTTGATCAGCACTAAGAAACGTTCATCAGGAATCTGAGCGTCTGTGTGCAGGAAAACTGTGCCAATGTTCTTTACTCCCACCTTAATATAGAGGGCGGCTATATCACTCTGCAGACAGAGAGACATTAGGAAAGCAAAGTGAGACTAAAGAGTTATGTGTGTATGTGTATGTGTGCGTAAATATGTGTTACCCTCAGGTCCCCGATGCCGTAGCCTTTGCGCAGAGTGATCTGAAAGACCTCCAGCATGCTGAGGAAGGCAGCCAGGCGACACAAACTCTGTTTTCCACTGCCACCCACTCCAATGAGCAATGCATTTCCCACTGGAGACTCCAAAATACGGCTGATCCTACATCTAAACACCACATTTGGATGTATAAATAAAGAAAGTAATGAAGAATGTTTCAATACACAAACATGAGTTTATGCAGATGTCTGAATGGATGAAGAACTGGTTACTCAAGAATTGCTTTATTAAATGAATAAATAGATGGATGAAGGGGGTGGAGGGGGGATGATTAACATGAATAAATTGAGAAGTTAATAATAATAAGTGATAGATGTATAGATAGACGGAGTAAGTAATAAATAGATAGATATACAGAGAAATTGATAAATAAACACGCAAATAAATGGATGAAAATCAGGGTGCTTGTCTGGATAGACTGATGGATGGATGGATGGATGGATGGACAGGCTGATGGATGAATAGATGACTGGATGGATGGATGGATGGATAGATGGATGGACGGACACATGAACTCTTACATGTGCTGCATGGCCTCCTCAAACAGAACCAGGTTCATGTTGGCATGCAGCTCGTTGTAGTGCTCCAGCGCATCGGTCAGTGTTTTTTGCAGCTTCTCCCAGTCGCTGACCTGTGAGTAACGAGGCTCCCCAACACCGTGGGCAAAGTGAGAATAGATCAGAGGCTGGTGGATAAAGATTGACTCGTCTATTCCCTGCAGAGAAAAAGACAAAAAAAAGAGAGAGACTTTTAAATATATTTCAGGATTAATACATTTGCACCGGATTACTGACATCATGTTGGGATATTTTAGCATCTTTCTGACCTCAAAGTATCTTTTGCCGGTATCCAACAGGATCTTACTGAAAAGTTCAACATCCTTCTCCTCCATCAGTTTATCAGAGTACACACGAGAACACTCGTGCAGCCACAGGTACACCAGCTCGATGGGGTAACGCACCGTCTCAGGCTGGGCAAAAAGAATCCCCTGCGCACACATACAGAAAGAATGCACTACTGCTCCATGCCCTTTAAACACCAGTAAATGTTGGGTGTACTTTTATAGATGAAAAAAAACGTCTATAATTTAACTCATAGCGTAGTTATGTTAGATGTTTATGATTTGGTTTATATTGATTAGTTTACACAAACTCTCTCTTTTTTATCTTACGCACTTGTTGAGAAAGCGGCCACTATTTTAATTATCATTGGAAAGAAAAATAAACACTCCCGCTAACATTTCTTTTACACGACACATTCCTGTTTTCATGCTAACTGGACGTATCTGTCTAATGCAGAAGATATTTTAATGATTATAATCTATGTTTTATTCCACCTGGAAGATGTTGGAGATGTCCCTCAGGTTGAAGATATAGTGAAAGCGAATAGCAGTAGGCAAAAAGTTCTGAGTCATTTTCTGGTGGAGGCAGATGGAGGCCTGGACGACTGCGCCCACCAAGCGGCTTACTCCGTAGCTGAAGCCGCCCTGCTGGAAGTGACCGCAGAGAATGCTGCTGTAGATCGTACTCAGAGCCTCTGCACCTGGAAAATGCACTGCAAAGACAGAGAAATGCCTCTGTACAAAAAGAAACAGGGAGGGAGAGAAGGGGAGAGTGGGACAGAAAAAGAGAGAGAGAATGAGAGAGAGAGAGAGAGAAAAATTATTGTTTGTTATGAAAATGATCCTTAAGCAAATGTGGTGCCTGCCTGTTGCTCTGTGTGTTACCTGTAGCCGAGGGTTGACAGCGAAGCTTCCAGCTGTTGGATTCATACAGGTGACGTACTGACAGTTATGAATCTCCTTCAGCACCAGTCTCTGACGATCATACCTGAAAACACACACAACAAACATTATCAAATATTTTACTGTAGACTGTAAATAAATAACCAATATAAAAATAAGGACACTAATGTCTACACACACCAATGAAAATAATCCAGATGTTGTCTGACGAGTGTGTGTGGCTGTACTGTTCCGTAAGCATCCACCTCCGGCATGTTCAGATCATCGATAAAGTAGATCAGCTTCTTTGTGCCAGGGGGAGCAAAGTTCCTTCCAGCCCTCTTCTCTAGAGGCTTTTCCAAAACACCTGTGGCATGAAGACAGTACGATGTTTGTTACGAACAATGTGTGCATTTGCTAATTCTTGCTAGGAGATGCTGGTGTGTTTGCTCACGTTGCAGCATGGCGGAAGTGGTGTAATAATTAAACGGTACTTTGGCCACCATGTACTCCTCCCTGTGTTTGGAGATGGTGTCCCATACGAGGATGGTCTTGCCCACCCCTGCGTTCCCCACCAGCATCACTGGCTTGCCTTTCTCTAACAGGAGTTCAACAAAGTATGCCAGGCAGATTGTCTCCGCTGAGTGAACCATCACCATCTGATGACACGTTAACACACTGACATTAGCTCAAAGAGTCGAGTGAAAATGTACTGTTTATCCTGTCACGCCCAACAAACACCACTGACAGTATTGAGAGACTTGCTGGCTAGTAAAGTTCGACCGATAATCGGTTTTAGAAATATTTTCCTTCAAATATCAGATATTAGTTTTGTAATATTGGATCCACTGATATATGGCACCATTTTATGTGAGCATTTTTTTGAGTGTGAGAGCGCCGTTGACCTGCGCTGCCTAGTTTGGTATAAACTGGGAAAATAAACCACATTGAAGTAGCAAAGTTTTTTTCTAACATTAAGATAGTTTAGATTTTGTTTTATAGGTTAAAATTATTTAGTTTGTTAACCTGGAAAACGGCGTTTATTTAACAGATAACCAAGTTTGTGATATAACAATAAAAGTTCTTTTGATGTGTTTGCTGTAAAATAAGGAAGTAACATGACTGAATTGTCAGTGTTATAAGTATAAATGCTTGTTCAGTTCAGTACTGTTGTTATCGCAGGGTCAAAAACAGAAATAAAACAGTAAATATCAGTTATCACAAATAAGCGGTATTGTATCTTTTCTGGAAAAAAAACTATCAGACAATCTATAGTGTGGGGTTTTGATAAACTGTGTGTATACCAGTGTAATACCTGCAGTGGAACATCAGGCTCCAGCTCGTACAGAGGTGTGCGTTCGCTCCATGGCGTAAATTTCTTCGTTTCGGGGTCAATGTAGTAATCAAATACGGTTCCCTGAGAGGGAAACTTAACCGCCCGCATCTCCTTATTCCACCAGCGACTGAATTCGCCACGATAATCTCTAAGCTGAGAAAAAAAAGTAAAAAGATGTTGATATATGTTTTAAATCTAAATGATAGCAACATTTAACACAACCCCTAACACTTATTGCTTTAATACTCACATGGTCCTGAAAAAGAGCCCCTCCAAAAGCCCACACACACGCAAACACAAAGTAGATCTCATAGAGCTCACGAGGAGAGTCAGGGGGAGTGTTTTCCTCTGATAACAAGCAGTCCAGCAAGCAGCAAAGAGTCTGTGACACGCACACACCCACACAAATCTGTACTCTCGCATGTCTTGAGTGTTTATTTATCTTTTTTAATGTAAAGAAATATAGAAATTAGATATATTTTTGCTGTACCTGTACCATGCTTGCCTCAGGTATAGGTGTGATGGTCTTAAGGTTGCACCTGACCTGCTCTAAACAGTAGGGCACATACTTATCAAACAAAATGGTCAGATTCGCTCGCTCTGATTGGGCCTGGCGTGTGTCAATCCAACTCGTCACATAGCTGAAAAACAAATTGGTGATGCATATTAAGTGATATCTAAATAATTTTGTGAGCGACACATTTAAGACATTCCTTAAGTTGACCTTATCCGAAGCTGATTACATTTATCATTTTATATTTTTAACCAACTGAGCACTTGGAGCTTAAGAGCCTTGCTCAGGGGCCCAGCAGTGGCAGCTTGGTTGGTGCTGGGTGCCCGACAATCCCTTCAATCAGCAGTCCAACACCTTAACCACCAAGCTATTCCATCTGTGCTGTAAAATTGGTTATTTAAATTAGGCCTAGAAGTTTAAGACTAGGGAAGTGGGCGGGGCTAACAGGTGTCACTCACGAGTTCCAGCCGAGATCTTGTGCATTGACATAAAGGATGCCTGCTCTGGATACAGTTGCAGGAGTTGCAGCTTTCAGATGACTGATCTCAAACAGCAGACGCATAGAGGATGTTAAAGAGATGCGTTCATTACTAGCCAGGGTCAGCACCTACTACACACACACACACACACAATAATATCTTTGAGAAGGTCATGCTTTCATGCTATAACTGCCATATAATTTGTAATAAAACAGACACCTTGTTATCATCCATAACAGTATTAAGTGATTCGATCCACATCGGGTCGATGTCGCCGTCTAGTACGATCCACTTGGGGCCATTGTGGTACAATCCAGACAGCTCTCTCATGGTTGACGAGAAGAGACCTAAAACAGGCAAAACAGACACACGATACACTACAACACGATACACATGTGTAACACATATTTACATGTGAATACGACACTATTTTTACGCACTTACCGTCTTTCCACTCTCGCGTGGCAGGATGGAGAAATCCGAAAAGCTCGTCCGTGGTTACGGCTTTTGGGTTCATGTCGCTCCACACAGGCTTTAACTTCATGTTTGAGTAGGTTTTGTGTAGCGTCTTTAAAATCTACATGCAGCCGTGTATCGAGAAAGAATTGCATCACAGCAATCTGAACTCTATATAACTTGCGGTATTAAGCGCATGCATACCTGACTCTTTCCCGTTCCTGCTCCACCAACCACAAACACTGAATGTCTTACAGCAAGCAGCTCCTCCAACTGAGTCACCTACAGAGCGAAAAGTAAAAAGATAAAGAAAATCTGGATGTTTCGATAATTAAACCATATGGACATTTTTACGATGATGATTTTAAGATGATCCAACCTTCAGGATAAAGTTCTCCTCAGGCTGCAGACGCAGCTCGCTGATGGCCTGACGAACGTGCTGCTCCAGCTGCAGGTCTCTTTTACGTGGAATATCCAGCATCGGAAACAAATCACTGATCAGACCCAGGAATATGGGCACGTCACTAGTCACAATCTTCGGCAGGTTGAAATCCCGTAAGGCGCGCATCAATACCTGTAATTGTTATATATGTTAAAGTCTGTTACAAATGTATTATAAAAGCTCTTACAGTAACCTGATTTATTTAACTAATTAGAGGGTCAGTGTTTGTACACGGTGGCCAAAATACATACATCCATACTATATAGTGTGCGAAAACTGAGTATGCGAGTAAAGTAGTATGTCCTAATTACAGTCTGTGGAATGCAGAGACAGGAAATGGAAAAAGTGAAAGATAAAAATCCTAAATTGAAACAGTATAAATAGAAGTTCCCATGAGCACCTGCTCCTCAGGACAGCTCCTGTCCTCTCTTTTCAGCGACCCAGCAACGACCAGCACAGACTTGATGGCCCGTAGACCCCAGTCATAGTGATCCTGTAAGACAGAAAAGTCAAGTTAACATTTAAATCAGATTTTTACACTTTTAAAATGTTAACGTGCAGCCCTGACCTGTTTAGAGAGAAGTTCTTTGCAGAGCGTGTATAGGCTGATGAACTTGCGTGCGAGCAGACGAGCGTCTATAAATCCTTCGGCCACCAGCATGATCTCGCAGATCAGCTCAAAATCTGGAATCACCATGGCACATGGTCTAATTCACACACACACACAAAATTCCTCTCATTCTTTTGTAAGCTTACAACTGGCAAATAATAATAAGTGCTATTTAAAGCAGGTGGAACCTAAAGAGCGCTTTCAGGTTCTCAGGCAGTTCTGCTCTACCAGCATATCCAGGGTTAAGTGTGATGAAGATCCCCACAGTCGGCCTTAACTCGATCTCCTCTCCGAGAAAGTAAAACCTGATCGGCATTATAAAATGTAGACTGAGTGATGGACAATCTAGTGAAACAGCAATTTTCCCAAAGATTAAATTAGAAGTTTATTACTTGAGAAAATCTATTGTGAAAAAAAGCTTTTGCTTTGCTTTTGATGTAAACTTTATTACAGGAACTAAAACAGTGGTGTATGTGTGACAGTGTATTAAAAAAAATAAAACACAAGTGGTAAAATAACCTCTGTTTTTTGTTACGAACAGCATCTTGGATGGTTTTGACCTGGACGGCGACCACAGACAGAACTTCCACAGAGATTCTGTTAAACTCGTCGAAGCAGCCCCACACGCCTGTCTGAGCCAAACCTTTATAAATATTACCTATAGACTGAGAGATAAAAGGCGCCGTTGCTGTATTATCAAAATCGGTTTCTATATCAATGGGAGCGATTCAGCTGACATGTTCAATGTTAACTCCCACCTTGTGGTCCATTTGTTCTGAGCAATTAAAAACATAAACCATAATTCCCAGCGAGCGTCCCAGGTCCTTGGTGGTCTCAGTCTTGCCAGTGCCAGCAGGGCCAGAGGGGGCGCCACTCATCATCAGATGGAGAGACTGAGTCAGTGTGATGTAACATCTTTGCAAGACAATCAAAAAACAGAAAAAAGAAACAAAACACGTTATTATGTTACTTTAAAGGTATAATATTAAATCTGTGTATGGAATTTTGGGAAATGTGAATTTCTGCTGTATTAAACAAAAATGTTTGATAAGTGCCATTTATAAAACACACTAATCCTATCGGGCTGTATAAATTTTCTAAAATTAAAGTATTGCATTACAGATTATAAGTGGCCAAAGATTGTGTTAATTAGATAATTAGATTAAATTACCGAAGCAGGAAGTTTCCTGTAACATGGTAACTACACAACAGTAAAGTATGACTGTGAGAGAGAGAGAGAGAGAGAGAGCAAGTAAAAGAGAGAGACAGAATGTAACTAACCGGTCAGTGAGTGGTGTTATAACCAGTCGATTAGTGTTACCCAGGTATTCATAGGAGAACTGAAACTGGGCATCACAGATGTTGACATAGCAGTGCTTCTGCTGTTCATCCCAGCGATGGCGTAACTGAGACAACCAGGCAAACGCCTGGCCGTTCGTCACCTACAAAGCGAGCAGAATGACTCCATCTTATTACCTAAAACCTGAATTAGACGTGAAACTTCACTTTGGTATTATTATTACTGGTAACGTTCAGCGAATGGGTGGTCTTCAAATGTCATATTACAGAAATTCCCACATTAGTGTCACGTCACCTTCTGAGAAATGAGCTTTGCCACTACGTCTCGAGCGTGAACATCGATGGTACAAAGCGTCATGATTTTCTGCCGGTCACCCGGACTCAACTCTCCAAGGAGCATGTTTATCAATGAGTTCAGCTGGAGGATCTACACACGTCAAACGCATGGCGAGTGAATAAAGATTCGAGTTTGTTACACGGAGACAGAGAAACCAAAACAATGACCTGTTTTTTATTATAGTCTTTCAGCGCTGTCTCAAAACCCTCTTCCACGCGTTCGAAGGCGATACCGACGTCCATTGCCCACCAAATTTGACTACCCGTCAGCGCTACCTGAAAAACACGCACACACACACACCTTCAAATAATTTTAAAAAACAGGCCTGATTGTTCCACACCAGAAAATACTGATATATTAACACACGCATACAATACACACACCTGTGCAGGATAGTCAAAGAGCCACTGATCACGCGATTTGTCCTCGTATGCTGCTACAGCTTCTGAGATCTCCTGCCTGACTGTGGAGCGCATGGCCAACTCCAACCTGCCCAGCCAACACTCAGCCTGAGACAGAAGACATACAAATGCAGGTGATTTTTGTAAAAAAAAAATTAAAAAAGGACAATATTATACTGTGTATAGTGTGTGTGTGTGTGTGTGTGTGTTACCTGTCCCTCACACACACAGGACTCAGAAAACGGCACATACTCCCCCTCTCTGCTGTACATGCCTACTGCAACCTCAACCCTTCCGTCTTCGTCTACCTCGTCTCTAAACTTCAGATCAGCCAGATTATCAAAGAGCTTCAGGAGGTGCCGTGTGACCTGCACACACCCAGACACAAACACGTTATGTACATTCATACACACAATAAGGTGAGCACTCATCGATGGTTTTATAAGATACCTGTCGGGGTTGAGTTCCTTTGGAAACGATCTCCAACAAATCGGCAGCAGAGACGAAGTAGAATCGAGGAAATGTCAGACGCTTCGTTTCTAAATACTCGGCCAGAGCTTTCTCACACATGGACAACCTAAAGAGAAAAGAAAAATAAAATGCCTTAATTGACATTTGCATTTAATTTTTTTTCTTTAGTTTTTGTATAACACACACTTGAGTGTACCTTTGCTGCAGAGCCTCGAGTTTCTCCAGGTAGCCCGGCTTGTTGGTGGCCTCAATCACATTTGCAGTTTCCACTACTTCATTCATTAACTCCTGCACACACACACACACACACCCTATTGTCGATGCTTAAAGCGACACAAATTAGCTTTTCCTCCTTACAATATCGTACCACATACTAGATCCTGGGCCACTACCTGGAAGTCGAGATGGATGCCCTGAAAAAGCTCGGCATCATGTGCCAGCTGGTTCCGGATGTCTTCTGAGTTAGTAAAGATGCTCTGCAGGTGAGCCCAGGTGCGCTGCACTCCTAGCCATGTACCGATCACCAGGTCCGCTAGCATCAGCCGCCGCTGCCAGACGCTGACCTCTACGAGGAAATACTCCACGTGCTTGCTCATTAGAATATTCTGCAGCTGAACCTGCAAACATAACACAGGTGTGACAATATTATTTCCTATTAAAATCAAACTTTTAACTTGTATATTAATAGATTTTTATAGACGTAGGTTTATCTGTATTTAATTGCACTTTTACATCTGCTGCGTTTGCGCTAATCACCTGATTGTCCTCCAGGGTCTCGATGAGGTTCTCATCGGCTTTCAGAAGAGGAGTTCCGGTGCTGGTGTGAGTCTCATACGACAGAGACATCACAGACCAGGTCTGCTTGATCTCAGCTAAAACCTACGCCCACAGTACAAAGATGATTTTTTTGTGTGAGGAATAAAAACCCACTTTGTAAACTGTGTATGTCTGATACCTTCTCGATGGCCATTTCTTTGACCGCTTTGTCCACGATGTTCTTCACTTCTTCTTCCACGCGGTGCAGCTGAAGCTCCAGCAGATCACCCAGGGTGGTGTTCTCGTCCATCGTAAAACTCACCTACACACGGGGTATAGAGGGTATATAGAAAATAAAAATACTGTCTTAGATTTTGAAGCGAAATTTCTTTTACTCGAGTCTGGTATGTTTCATCATTAAACATATTTTAGAACTTTGTGGCTTTCAAGCTTGTTGACAAAAATTTTTGTACAAACAAAACTAGATGGTTTAAATATAATTTGACATGGTTTAATTTTGCAGACTGTCAACGCACCACTTGCTCATCAAACATGTCTATGTAACGTAACGCCTTCATAGTGCTAGTGTAATTTTACCACTGTAGTCTTTGTAATGCATCGTTACATGTTTAAGATACTCTACCCCAGTTGTGTGCATGAGCTGCTGCCAGTGTCGCTCTCGGACCGCAGAGTTCTGCAGCTCGTTAACAGCCCTCAGTGACGTCAACAGGTTTTTAACGGTGGACTCAAGACCTGCATAAACATCCCATACTCGCACCTCCTTATCCAAAGTCTTCATCTCCTGCAAAAAACAGATTTATCTTAATTAAAATAAGTATTCTTAAATGCTTCAGTAACTAAAGTGAAAGTCGGAAGACGAACAAATCGTTGCTATGGTACAAGCTGTTCTATGAGGGTTAGGGTTAGCTGCACCTTAGCAAACCTTCTGAGCTCCATGTCCATCTGCTCCACGTTGATTTCTTTCCATGGAGTCTTTCTCCAGTCTAAGATACTGGACTACACGTCCCAGGATGGCATGCACAGATCATGATTAAGAAGTTATTGAAATCCACTTAAAGGTCAGTGTGTACATGTGTTCCATATATATATATATATTATATATATATATGATATATATATATATATATATATATATATATATATATATATATATATATATATATGTAATAGGACATTTTAAATAATATCACAAACAAAAAACCTCAAAGAAAAATAAGCACCTTGACAAAGATGACCATATCCCAAACCGCTTTGAGCAGGATTATGTCAGAGCGGCACTGCCGGAGCTGTTTGTAGTCGGGGAAGCTGACCTCAAACAGCTTGGCGGTTTCCTGCAGCTTACACATCTCATTTTCCAAACGAGCTACTGCACGATTGGTCTAAACATGTCACACACACAAATCAACTCTGTAATCATTATTTTTATTAGTGGTGACAATCAATATGTCGAATATTTATTAGTCACTTGGATTGAGGCAGTTTATTAAAAACCCCAGTAGAAAATTCAGGAGAGATATTTAAAGATTAGACTAAATATTTATGTGCAGACTTTAATATATAAATAGATAAATTATGTTAATGGGTTTAAGGGGGTCTGTAAATTTTTTATTTTAAAATGGGAAAAAAAGAAACACCTTGTCAATAAGTTTGTACGGTTCATCGATGCTGATGGTGAAGATGGGCTCTGTACGAAACTGGTCCCTAAACTCGTACTGTTTAATCTGCATCCAGAACAAAAAAATCAAACAGACCCTTATTTTTTCTAAACTATTTTGCACATTCAAATGTAAGTAAATAAAAAATACAAATTATTAGGATGTTAATTTTAACGTATGTAAAAATCTGCCCTACTGTGATGATCTTACTCACCTCAAAGCGGACACACTTTCTTCGGATGACCGCAACCTCGTTGGACTGCAACGGGGCGACTTCATGTTTTACAATGAAGGCCACTTTTTTTAAATTCTTCCATTTTTCAGGCAGCTCCTAAAAAAAGGTGTGTCAAAAAGACAAAATTATACAACATAATACAACATTAACATGTGAATGTGTGTGTGTGTGTGTGTGTGTGTGTGTACCTCCAGCAGTGTATAGACGTGCTCCGGCAACTGTTGGTTGTAGGTCTTGAGCAGGTCTGATGTAGATTTTAGGGGTTTAAACTGCTGCTCTGTGTTCTGCTGTCTATCCCTGATGGCCATCAGGTGACCCATAATGTCCACCAGACCGGCGTAATCTCCATCCTTCACTGTCTTCCCTAACCCATGCTCAGCGTTCTCGATAAAGTGTGACAAGTCCTGCACACTGTATCAGAGACAGAGAGGGGTCGAAGTTCACTGAATGTCATGAGATTCTTGTGTCCAATTTTACTGCCTAAACATGATTAACTAATTCAATAGTCTTATAAATAGGGTTATAGAAAAGGTTATAACATTATAGATATAATGTTGATGCTCTATTCAGGTTATGAAAGACGCTGTTTAAAATAAGTCACATTTACATTTGGCGGACATCCTTATTCAGAGCGACTTTCATTTATCCAACTGAGCAGTTAAGTATTAAGGGCCTTACTCAGGGGCCCAGCAGTGGCAGCTTGGTAGTGCTGGGAATTGAACCCATGATCTTCTGATCAGCAGTCTAACACACGAGTTACCACCTCAATATTGCCAATATAATCAATTTGTAATGTTCCATGGAAAACTAAATACAAATACATCTGTGTGTATGTGCGAGTGTGTTACCTGTCATTGACGTGGTTGAGCAGATGCTCCTTAAACATCCAGCTCCACTTCTTGATAGTGTTCATGAGGGAGATTTTAAATGGTTTGATGTCGACCTGACACCAGCCACAGAAAATCCTTTTCTCCTCCAATGCCTGCACTGTTTTATACAGACTCTCAAACTCACTAATCTACACACACACACACACACACACACACGAAGACAGATAACAATGACTAATTTCTGCCATAAACACACATATTATTTACTCTTTTTTCAATTGATTCTTACTTGCTCTTTGAAGTTGTCCAGCTTGGGTGGATTCTTGGTGAGCTCGTAATCAGCGTAGAGCTCCAACTCCTCAGCAGAGAGTGCGTGACCGTAGAGCAGGAACTGTCTCATAAACTCAGTCCTGTCTCCTGTCCACAGGTACCGGTAGGAGCTGAACGAGCTCTGAAACTCTTTGATTATAGAAATAGCCGCTCGGGCACGGCGACGAATCAGCTGAGACAAATCGCACAGCTCTGGTACCTGGGCAATATCCACCTGCAGTGTAACACACACACACACAAACAGACACACTGATTTTATTTATTTCAAAATAGGAAAATGCGATATGTGGATGGTCCTAAAAGTTTTTAGGCGCGATATGTGAATCGCCCCTGACACACACACACACACTCACACACCTGGTAAGTCTCTGCTTTTTTGTGCTTGGCAACTCTGTTCATACAGGAAGCCATTTTAAATATATCAGCCACCATCTTGTCAATGATGTAATAGAAGTTGCCTGTTTTAGAGAGGTCAAGTGAGGGGTAAAAGGTCATATCAGAGGTCAGGGTCAGCTGGACCTCGAACAACGGTGGTGTACGTGAAGCTAAGTCTGTGTTATCGACTAGATACTGTAGGGAGCAGCGCACAGCATTGCAGAACCCGTTCAGAACCATGCGGTCTATATGCTGCGTGTATGCCTCCCAAGACTCTGAGTCGATGTCGGCGCCGAGCAGAACCGCATTCTCCTGCGTGAGCCAAATCGTCAATATACAGACAAAGTTCTTTCACGATTAATGTTTTATGTAAAAAAGGATACAAAATGCAAAATAGAAAATGAACCTGTATGAGCATGTGTATTTTTTCTCCTGTCTCAGACACGAGCCGGTACTGTTGTCGGAACTTGTCCTCCATGTCAGCGGTGTTAAGGAGGTCTCCGCGGAGACTGCTCCTCCGTGTAATGCAAGCCGACTGGCTGAAAACTCCCATCAGCCCCTGTATGGTGTGTAGGTTCGCCTGGCTCGTCTGTACTCGCTCAGATATCCCGCGCACCAGATCGCATGTGCTGTACACATTGACGCGTCACTTATTATTATAATATCCTGATATTCTAGAACCTGGAATTTGCGACACTGCTTTGAAAATTAATAAATATTTTTTAAATATTTTCCTTTCTTATGAGGGAAGTTGTTTTTTTTATACACTGACTTCCCTTAATCGGTCCTAATAATCCCAACAAAAACATTAATCCATAGACTGATTCAAAGCTTTAACTTTTTTACGTATTGTTAGATGATTTCATAATTTTTTTAAGGAACAAATTAAAACGTTTTAAAATATGACACAACCTGCTGATGTAATCCCAGAGCTCGCCCTGACTCCACCTAAGGTCTTTGAGGGCGGGGCTTAAAGTGTGTCTTACTTTCTCCATCTCTGCTTTTACTAGTTGGAACTCAACATCCAGAATAGTGCTGTGAAGCTTATTGTACCAGTGAGTGACCTGAGAAAGTGTGGTAGTGTACTACACACAAACACACACACACACACACACAAATGTTGCACAGGTGAACAAAAGTGGATGCTAAGATGTGTGGAAATTCACATCAAACACACACTTACCATGTAGAGCATCTCTTGTTTGGAGTAGAGGTGCAGTGCAGCTTTGGGTATGTCACGATCCCTCAGCAGCCCAAGATACTTCACTTCCCTCAGCACTGAGGTCAACTAACATTAACACACACACACGAATAACAGAAAGTCCAAAATGTCGTGTGTGTGAGTGTTTTTGTTCCTTACCGCGGGGTTGAAGTTGACATGGTACAGCCCGCTCTCCACATCCAGCGAGAGCAGCGGTTCGTTCATGTGTGTGTTGCACTGTTCGTCCAATCCCACACACCAGGTAGTGTACACCTCTTCGTCTAGCTGATCGAGTACTTCTAAGATGCACTCACACGCATACAACACTTGTTCCACCTTAGGATTGTCTAAAGGCCTGACGCACGTACACACACAGAATAAAGATGATAAAATTACATTATACACATTTCTTTTAAACAAGCTGAGGGATGAAGTTGTCCAGGTTTGGAGCAGTGTGTGAGGCAGTATTAGTAGTTCAGCAGGTATAAGGTGTTAGACCGCTGATCAAAAGAACAAGGTTCCCACCCCTCAACTTGGCTGGATAAATAGAAGTCGCTCTTAATAAGAGCGTCTGCCAAAATTGTAAACGTAAAAGTAAAACATACATGTGTGTGAGAAGGTTCAGGTTGCTGCGATTGCTAAGAAGTCTCTCTCTGAGCTCTTGGGACCATTTCAGGTTTCCAGCAACAGGTGGCATGTTTTTACTGAGAACTGGGCAGCCATTTCGCAACTGTAATAAATAAAAATGTGACAGCTATTCCTATTTTTTTGGGGAGGTCCTTAAAATAATGTAAACACATACACACACACACAAATACACACTCACCCTCCCTCTGTGAGTATCTACAATATGTTGGCAGGTATTGACCTCCTCCTGAAACATAGCCAGAAGGAGGGAATAGTTCGGAGCAAACAGCTGGTGAACCCTCGGCCTCTCCAACAAAGTGCCAAAAATCTGTAAAAGCTACACACACACACACACACACACACAGGCAGTTGTTGATTCAGCGTTCCAAAGCAAAGCATAACTTCGAATTTATCACACTGGTAACTGTAAGTGTGTGTTACTTTAAAGGCTGACTCCAGGCTGGAAGAATGTCGGAAAGCGAGGCTCAACACCGTCCCTAACCGCTGGTCGAAATCAAGATTCTGTTCCACCATGTGTTTGTAATCTTGCACAAACTCCTACAAAACATGTGGAAAACAGCAGTGTTGACAAAATCCATCTTGTGAACCTGACACTTACTAGTCAGGGGCTCCGTCCAATACTTCCATACGATGGACGCTTTACTATCCCATGAGCCAGCGGGAGAGACGATTCGTCGAATTCCAAAATGGCGACAGAGCACTTTACTAGTGATTTTTATTAGTTAAATGAATTTGTTTATCATCATCCTAACTTTTAAAATTTTTCACCGTTGTGACGTTGTATGTAACGTGACAATATCAACATGGCGGATGTAGTTACTATACAGAACATACCTTTTTAAATGGTCAGTAAGTATGTACTAACTCAAATGTAGTAAATACACAGTTTGGATTTCAGACAGAGCTAGTGTGTTTCTTTTAAAGTGTGTGTGTACTACCTCTTTACCTCTTTGCTGTAGTCCAGTGGATCATATTTGCTTTCCCTGAGGATTCTCCAGCTGTCATGAAACTCGTCATTCATCCTGTAAACCATCTCGCTAAGAATCTTTCCTCTGGAGCCACCCAACTCCACTCGTTCCAGCTTTAGGAAGTCCAATGCTGAAGCAAACAGCTCCTAACACACACACACACACACACACACACAATTATACCCCTTTTCTCCCTTTTTTTTTGTTAGACTTCTTTCGAAAGATGTTTGATAAAAACCAAAGTGTGCTAAACGCTACATGTTGAATGTGTAGGGATAATAATAATAATCACACACCTCAATCATGAGCAGTCTGTTGTTGATGAGGTTAATGCGCTGAAAGATGATCTGTGTAGGGAAATCCCAGGGTTCGACAGGGCGTCCCGGTTGACTGTAAGGCCCCATCGGGCTTAGGTGGTCTCTGTACTGCTGGAAAGTCTGTGTAAATGCGTTAAACACCTGCAGCGCCCTCTGCACACGCTCTACACCCTCCTCCAGCTCCATCTTAAAAAGCTCCTCTGGGATCAGATACCCCATGGCCTGTACACACACAAACACACAGGGAAGAACATTTGTGCACTGAGCAAATAGAAGCTACGGTTACAACTCTACTCTCTCTCTCTCACACACACACACACACCTTGTCTATCAGAAGGTTGCAAAACTCTGTAAGAAGCGTGGCGACACGTGGTGGCGAGCAGTAAAAGCGTGAGTGCGTCCAGATGAGCGCAAGTGTGTGAAAGAGCGCCGGGAAAAGAGGCCCCAGGTTGGTGAAGCTCCGCTCCTCGAATGACATGATGATCTTTCGTAAGGGCTTCAGTTGCAGGTCGACGTCCTCAGCCTCCACCACCGCTAACACACACAAGTAATGTATACAGCAATTAAAACACATTATTATTATTTAAAGATGTGTAAATAAGGTGTACAAAAATTGTAAACTATTACCATAATTGACTTTTTGGATGATGTCATAAAAGGAGTTGTAATAACTGCTGTTGGTCCTTTTCAGGATTTCAAGCACCTGGTCAACTTTTGGATTTTGCAGCTGCACACACACACAAATGCACACACCCACACAATCAAAGTTCTTAAATTTAATAAAAGCTAATACCACCCTAAAATCCTGAAGAAACAAGATTGCCCTATTACCTGTTTCTGAATTCCATGCAGATTTTCTTTCTGATGAGCCCAGAAGTGCAGCTCTGCTGTGGGACCCACATTGTCTCCCTGACGCAGGAGCTGAGAGGAGTCTCGCTGCAGCACGGAGCCCATCTGCTGACTCCACTCTACCACCATGGTCTCAATGGCATACAGCAAAGCCCGATCTACCAGACAAAAATCAGAGCTACACACACACACACACACACACACACACACACAGTCTTTTATCGCCATTGGTCACTAAGTTGGTTCACTTTAAAGTTGAATTTCTTTCCCATATACAGCACATCCTATAGTGTTTATCTCTAATATTAACTCAGTGTTGGTTTATCAGCTGAAGTCCAGGATACCAAACAAACACATGCATAATAAATACCACAAAGGGATACTGTTTTATAGTGAATCTGAATGACACACACACACCTGAGCTGCTGCTCGTTTCTCCTGTCCACGATCAGAGGCAGGGGAAGAAGAGTTCGCCCCTGAGCACGACCTTGCAGGGTGACTGCTCTTCCGCACAGCTGCTCCAGATGTTTGCGTATGTCCTGGCCCAACACTTGAGGCCAGCCTGTCTGATTCAAAGGGTTTGCCAGGAGTGAAAGCAAAACCTTTACCCACACACACACACAAAAAAAACACAATACCAAAATGATGAAATCAGGTGTGAAACTTCAAACACACAAATAAAATGTGCAATTGAAAATGCAAATAAAATTCCATCACACTCTCATAGTGACGAGTAAATCTTTCAGGTTTTTTTAAGTTATTTTTACGATGCTGATGTTTCAGTGGACGTACCTGACCAACTTGCACATGCGCATGGTCCAGGGGCTGCGCTGGCACTTCACTGAGCCACAGATGGGAACGAAAGGAGCTTCTGGGATCTCCGTGGCTGGGTTTCTTTAGCAAACACAGCAGCTTGGTCCTCCATGGTGATGAGCTCTTTAGGGGGGAGAACAGGGGCGTAGCGCTTTCAGAGGCGAAAGCACCGGAAATAAGTAACGACTTATTTCGACACCGAGAGCATGTCAGAAGGATACATGTGGCTTTTTTTTTCAAGATTTACATCCACATGTAGGAAGTATGTAGTACACAGTTAGGACACGGTTCTATATTGTTCTGCCTTTCTTTTCTCTACACACTCTAACTACATAGGGCATAAAAAAAGGGCCGTTCACATAATCCGTCTTTTGCACGCTCATTTCCATTATTTCAAATAAAGACGTGCAGAAAGCATGCACAAATAGAACGCGATGCGGATGTAAAGTGCATGCAGTGCGACGCCCTTTTTTTTCCGCAAGATATAAAAAAAAAACATCCCAACTTTTTAGAATGCCGCAAGCGTACTGTGGGTAATGTGAGAAGGAGAAACAACCAATCAGCTTTCTCTCCTTTTCTGTGGAGGGAAAGCAGCTTATTATTTCGTTTTCTTTTCTTTTCTTTGTAACTTCCTTGTCGCAAGTGATCGAGCATTTCGAAAAAGTAGGAAAAACGGCAGACTTAGCGTTTTTAGGCGTGATATGTGAATGGCCTCTGAAGGTGCTCCAGAGTTTATAAAGTGCACTGTATGGTATGCACCATGTATACATCTTTGCATCGATACACACCATCTGCTGTGGTGTGTATTGCTCTAACCTGTTCGTCTCCAATGTGCAGCGTCCCTCCGGGCCCCGTGAATAGAACGAGGCGCTTCCCACAGCCATGATCTAGAAAGTCAAGCAAGGCCTTCTGGTTCTCCTCTGCTCCGATGAAGCGGTTCCACTTGTCCGTCTTCAGTCGTAGAGCCATGAACACCTGCTCCTTTACGAAGTCTACTCGCTCGTCTGAGAGCGCGGTGACTTTCAGCTGCTCGGACGGTACACACGAACACCTCCCTCCGTCATGCTGAGACAAAAAAAAACAGAGTAATAAATTATCCTGCTTTATAAACAACATAAAAACAAACTCGTCCTTCGCTCACTTACGTCTGCATTCAACAGGTACTGTTCTAGGTTTTATGCTGTGGATGCGTGTGAGTGAAAACTGAACCCCCAGAGAAGGTCCAGGTCACCATAGTGACGGAAAGCAGAGCGGTCAGTCCTAGTGCGTGTGTGTGTGTGTGACGATTAGGTGTAGAGGGCATCTGCTGCCAATGAAACCTGAGATGCCTGAGCATCCTAAGTATCGTATAAGCCCCACCACAGGAGCCTGAGCATCCTAAGTATCGTATAAGCCCCACACACAGCGACTCATCTATTAGCTACCATTTTTCATTTAAATTTACTAAGAAATGCTAAAACACATCAGTAACAGTAGTTTTACAGTATTTAATACGTCACTGAATTATTTTACAGTGAATATTAACAAACTGCAGAAACACTGAAATATAATTAAAATGTATTTTGAGATCCTTTGAGATTCTATCCTGATTTCTCTCTAAACGTCCACCATTATCTCATGACTATATTCCGATGTTTATAACCATCATGTGACTGAATAAAGTATTGTGTTTTGTAAACACTTTGTTGTTTAGTATAGATTGTGATCCCTGTCACGATTATCAAATTTGGGTGACGATGAATTGTCAAAGACATAATTGCAATTTATTGTCTGTTTTCGGGCTTTAACGATTAATTGTTAGTGAAAAACAAATTAAGCATTAAAAAAAGCAACTCAAAGCATTTTATAATCGCTCCAATTGGTGCCTTATTAACGCTCAACTGTAAATATTTTAATATAGATAAATAGTATTTAAGGAAATTAATATTTTGCGTCCTGTCCGTGGTGTTTACCAACATATAAATTAATTCATGTTCTCTGCAGTTGCATTATGGGTCGTTGCCATGTGTTGTGCTTGTGATGTCGCGTTATTAAAGCGGCGCTTGGAGCGTCAGATCACACCACTCCACCGATTGAAAGTAGGGTGCTGCAGGTACCACAGCTCCCCCTAGTGGATAATAAAAGTGTGTAATAATTGAGCTTAGATTCAATGATTGCCATTCGGTCAAATAATTGCGATCATACTATTAATTAATAATTGTGACAGCCTTAATAATCCCATGAGAAAAGATGGCTTATTTTATTAATATTTTATTATTAAAAGTATTTCATTCTATTTTCAATACCAATCATTGATTTTATACTGGATAATAAGTAATTATTTAATTGAATTATTTAATCTGGCAACCGAAGACAAACTGTATGACACCAGAAAATTTGATTATAAATTATAAATTTTTTAAACAAATGTACATTTCTAAATGTGTTAAAAATGTTTATTTAGATATATTTTAATAAGAGAACTGGTATAAACACATACAGGTTTTTTAATTTTGGCTATCAACTGAGATTATCCACTGATGGGGAAACTTAAAGATAAATTATATAAGTCGTATATTTTGTTAACTTTTCTGTTAATTTTCTTAAGCTAATTAGTAAAATAGGCAGAAACTCTTTATTAAATAGGCGCCCCTTAATTATCTGACAGACTGACGTTACCTGATGCTGAGGAAATTTCCTTATGTTTGTATCATTTTTACAAAAAGAGAAATACACTTTTTACAAAATAACAAGATTAGAGATATTATTTTAAAACCGTATAATGTGTATTAATTTATTTTAGTTTCGTAAAACAATGATTTAAACTCTCAACACAAAGCAGTGCTAATAATGCTAACGCGAACGCTTCGAAGCACGAGCCTTTGCTTAATTACAGTGCTTATATTAGCATGTAGCTAAACAAGTTTGTTTGTAAACAATGTATTTATAAATAAATAAAATATATATATAAAATGCTGAAAGGGTTCAATAAAGAATAGAAACTTTCTTTTCAGGAAATTTTATAAAACTTTACCATCTTGTTTTCCTTCAGAATCCCAACAAACGTCAATTCGCTGATTCCTATGGAAGTGATTCTTTTAGGACAGAGGAATCGGCTCTGAGTTCTAATGAATCGAACACAAAGTGAACAGTAGCGTTTGCGCGACAGTTGTCTAAAGTGAATGATCAAAATCTGAGTCGACTCGGATTCGTTTAATTAATTTTGAAATGTTGCAGGAAAATAAAAATAAACAATAAACAAAAAATATAAACCGACATTAAAAGTACATTAAGTATTAAACTGAAAAGTAAATTAAATAAAGCAATAAAAATATTTATAATTATACATTATTACATTCCTGAGTTACCCAAACCATAATGATACAAATTTTACATTATTTACTTATATCCTAACCTAATGTTCTTATATTATTGTTTTTACACATAATAATATAATAAAATTAGAAGATAAAATAATTTTATAATTTTTATATACTTATATTATTAGTTGCCCATACCGTAAGGTGTTTCTCAAATCTGATTGGTCAGGTGTTAATTTCTTACAATATCAACTCTTGACCATAAAGATAATTTGGGGTGGAAAGAGTAACTTTATCGTACATTTTATATATTAAAAATACTGTTGTTGGCAGAATAACAAAAAACACCAACTTTGCATTTGATTTATTAAACAAAACCACACACACACACACACACCTATTAAATAAACATGAAGTATCAAAGTTATAGGAAGCATTTAGACTTTAATTGTATTCAATTTGAAAAAAGTATAAAAGTAACATAAATATTACACATTTTAAAAAGGAATTAAATTTTGCAGAGTTCATGATACACCAGTTATATGCTAAAATAAATGATGACTATAAACAATTTCAGGGAATTGGAGGGAAAGGAAAGCAAAAAAAAAAAAAAAAAGAGAGAGAGAAAACGAGAAAAACACACCACGAAACGAATATAGAGAAAGGAAAAAAAAAATATATTTAATTTTACATGACTGACATTGTCACCCGAGTTGCATATGGACGATAGAATAAAACTTACAAAAAAAAAGAACCAAAAACCCCCTCCAATCATGATATAAAGGATGTGAGAGAAGAATAATATACTGTATGTGAAATAAAACATGATAGAAAAAGTAGACTGTTTGGAGTTCGCAGGCCAGGCGAGAGAGAGAGAGAGAGAGAGAGGAGAGAGAGAGAGAGAGAGAGAGAGAGAGAGAGGGAAGATCAGAGCGTTCATGAGCATCTCTCACCCTTTCACACGAAACATATCTTTGTGTGTGTGTCTCTCTCGCTCACCCACACACACACACGCACTTAACTGTACCATATCGTTCATACACACACTCATGGTTATCCCCTGAACAATTTGATTAAAAGTAAAAATCCATGCAAGTCCAGCATCATATAGTACAGACTATCATACAAAATAAGGCATTTCTGTGTTAGTGTGTATTTGTATATACTGTAAATGCATGTACATGAAAGTGTGCATGTGTGTGTGCGCTTGTGTATCCCTACCCCCCCCACCCTTCACACTTCATTTGTACAAAAATTAACTGCTACAGAGCATAAACCGATATTCTTTTAAAATATATATATATATATATATATATATATATATATATATATATATTCATGTATATTTATATATATTTATCATATATATATATAAAAATTGATAGTGAAAAGTCAGCTGTGGAAGTGGGCGGGATTTTATTTGGGTCACTCCATGGCCTCGTTGGTGGATACGGTGACCAGCTGAAGCGGGAGGTCAGAGTTTGAAAGGACGTCCTGGCTACCAGCCTGGGGAAGATTGGTCAGGATGAGCGTGGTTCCGCCCCCGGTGATGATGCTGTCCGGAGGGGCGATGGCGTCCGTCTGCCCTGTGGCGGGGGCGGAGTTTAGCCCTTTTTTGTTAAGGTGAGTTTTAATATGTTTGGCTAAATGGTCACTGCGCATAAAGCGCTTCGAGCACTGCGGACACACGAACTTCTTCTCTCCTGTGGACGAAAGACGAAGTGTGTGAGTTTTTCTAGAATAAGATGAGGTTTAGCGTGACAAGAGCATTGGTACAGTACCTGTGTGTGTCCTGCGGTGACGCTGAAGCTCGTCGCTGCGTGTGAATCTTTTTCCGCAGTAACTCCAGGAGCAGATGAAGGGTCTCTCGCCTGAGTGCCAGCGCAGGTGAGCGCGCAGGTGAGATGTTTTACCGTAAACCTTCCCACAGCCGGGGATGTGGCAAATGTGTTGCTTCTTTTTGCCCATGCCCGATCCTCTAAACACACACACAACAATAAAGCCACTGTTTTAAATTTGACTACCAAATGACTCCGTCCTACTATACAGAACGTCGTTTACTGACATCAAATGAGTAGGCAAATTATTTTGTGCTTGAATATGCAAATTTATGATCGACAAATGTAATCAATTAATAAATAAATCAACTTGCATAAATGTAAGGAATTTTTTCCCTTATCTGTGTGTGTGTGTGTGTGTGTGTGTGTGTGTCTTACCTCCCCCCTGCTTCCTTGCAGTTAGGGCAGGTACAAGCTACTCTCCGGAGCCTCTTGCCCTCCTGCCCCACCCCTTCCGTCTCCTCATCGAGCATTCGTACACGAAGGTGCGACAGGTCGCTGGTGTTTAAGGTGGAGTCTCCGCTCAACGGCCACTCCTCAGAGTCCGGTTCCTCTTTGATATGAACGCCTAAAACAAGAATAAAAAGAAGCAAAAACTACGGCGTGAAAACCACACGTATGGCAACCCGATAGCAGCTTCACATACGCAGGTAGACAGATGTTAATGTAATGAGTGTACGTACCTGAGGGACTCCCCATGGTGTGTTCCGTTTGCGAGATAGAGTTGACCGTGACCGTTTGCAGGTTAGGGATGTGTCCAGCAGGCATGCTCGTGCCAGGCTGTCCGAGCGCCAGTGTCTGCACGGGGGCGATGGTGATCTGCGGTGAGGCCATACCACCGGCACCAGGAATCTGCAGGTTCTGTAAGTTCTGCACTCCCTGCACCTGGAAAGTCTGCCACTGGATCTGACCTGTAGGCGAGACGGTCTGCGCCTGAATTAAGAAAGTGCCTGCGTTAAGCAGCTGCACGCTTTGTAGCGCCTGCGCTGCACCGTCCGCTGCATGCGCAGACACTAGCTGCACCACAGGCTCCGTGTTTGTAGGCACAGCAGCGGGCTCGGAGGTAGGCACGTGGTTCTGCTGGATGTAGGACGGATCTTGCTGGCCAGCCGAAACGGCGGTGGCTTGGGTCAGAACCCCTGTGCCGTCTATCGTCTCAGGCAGCGATGTGGTAGTGGAGGCGGAGGTTGACGTCGGTGGAACGTATGTGTTGTTGCAGTTGTTGGTTTTATCTAATGTGCTTTGGCCCGTGCTGTCACCCGTCATGATGAGCTGACCGTCTGCCGTGACGCCTGTAGCGATGGTCTGAGCTCCAGCCAGGCCCAAGGATTCCAAGTCGGCGTTGCTGAGGCTGTTAAGCGGCACAAACGTGATGTTTCCAGGCAATCCGACTGGCATGTTAGCTACCACCTGACCCTGTCCTGCGAACCCACTTCCTGCCAACGAAACGCTTGGGATCTGCTGCACATGTCCAGTCTGCGCCAGCAAACCCTGCAGATCGTTGGAGTTAGTTGCCGTGTGGATGCCCTGCGTTCCGTCGGGCAGTATGGCGATGTCCGTCCCCAACGTAGCACCATCAGCTGTGGACGTAGTGTAACCTAGTTGTGCTGCATCCGTTCCCTGGAGCTGCGGGATGACCTGGTACTGGATGCCATTAGCACTCGCGCCATCTGTCCCAGCGGTGACAAAAACAGGTTGGCTCTGCCCTGGTACAGTCTGCAGTGGCAATACATACTGCCCGTTGGTGCCCACAATTCCCCCACCAGTTAAATGTACAACACCAGAGTCCTCTTTTCCGGTGGAACCGGGGTGAGCACCTCCCAGCGGTCAGACGAGCCAGTAAGCTGGATGGACGCGGGGTTCGTCGTCTGTTTTGGAAGAAAAATAAAAAGTAGTAACGAGTGCCGTTAGTGATGAACACAAAAAGCAGAACTTTTTAAATTTCAAGGGGAGGTGAGGACCTTGTGTTACGCATCTTTATCCTATTGCAAAACCTGGAAACGGCAACAAATTCCGGGAGATGTTTAGTTCTGGTTTGGTGCCAAACACGCTTTACACCACAGACATTTATACAAACGTGTTCACGATGGTGACACATGTTCAAAGAAACGCAGGCACAAAGGTTACAGCGGTCACCAAGGATACAATGACGTGCCAGTACGTGTGTGTGTGTGTGTGTGTGTGGGCAGTCGTCATACATTACACAGGTGTATCTTGCTCTATTTGGAGTGATTTAGGTTGTTTATTTCCCAAAGAATATTCACACTAAATAAAAACAGAATTTATTGTGCATCTGCCCACAACTGTAATTCAAAGCTATTTACATTATTGATCATCTCGAATCGCTGTGCTGATTATTAGGAACAGCGCCGGGTGCAGGTGCAGGTGCAGGTGCTTCTACACTGTCACATTGCTGCTTCTCCTTCATTTTGTTGAAATATATCTTTTTAAAAGCTTCCTGGTGTTTTTTTTTTTTTTATTTTACAGTAAAACTGCGTCATCACGAGTGTTGCAAAATAGTATTTTTATAATGATATCAACCAGCGCCACATTCCAGAACATCAAGGGGGGGAGTCACACAAAAAATATAAACAGATTTATAGAAAATGAATACAGAGAGAGAGAGAGAGAGAGAGAGAGAGAAATATAGGAAACAAAGGGAAACAGAGAGAGAGAGAGAATGAAAGAAAGAAACAAAATAAAGTAAACAAAAAGAAAAGTAAAAGCAGAAACAAAGGAGAGAGAGAGAAAGATACAAAGAGAAAGAGAGAGAGAGACAGAGACAGAGAGAGAGAGAGAGAGACAGAAACAGAGAGAGAGATAGAGAGAGAGACAGAGAGAGAGAGAGAGAGAGAGAGAGAGAGAGAGAGAGAGAGAGAGACAGAGAGAGCGCGAAAATGAAAGAAACATGAAATAAAAAGAAAAGTAAGATCGGTAACAAAGAAAGGAGAGAAATACAAAGAAAATAGAAATAAAGAAATGAGAGAGAGAGAAAAAGCGATCCACAGCCACACATACAGACAGAGCGACAGGGTTGGTAGGGGTGACCCAGCGGGCCGAACAGTGCAGGTGAACGCGGGGTAAAGCGCCGGTGTGTCGAGGCTGTCCGACCCACAATGGGCGGGTTTATAAAGCTTAAGAAAGTGGGTGGCCGTACAGACCGAAGGCTCACGGGAAGCGGGTTTGACTTTCGGCTCCCCGAGCACTTTTATTTCCCCCCTTCAGCGGTTCGTTAAAACCAGCAACAGCGCTCAGGGAAATACCTGCTCCGCGGGGCCGACTCCTGTTGTGGGCTGCAGAAAATCGCTCTGACCGCCGTCCGCGTCCAAGGCAGCCATTTCCTGCTGCTTCACTGGCTGTTCTGGGGCTGCATAGAAAACAGAGAGAGCGAGAGAGAAAAACAGACAACAACAAACACAGCAAAAATTTAATTTCGCCGCGACTTTTTACACTTTCTAATAAACAACACGACGGGTTTTATCTCCTAACCACGACAGACTTTTAACTAAATCTTCGGCTTCACTCCTGATCGCACCCGATCACTTATTTTCCCGCTCGAGTGGAAGTCTTTTACTTTGTTAAAGTCACAGGCTAACCAACTAGCCGAGCTAAGTGTTAGCATAGCTGCTGAGGGGGAGAAAAGATTAAAGACTTTGGCTAAGCTAGCCGTGCTAAAGATTGTTCCAAACTCACCGGCGGTGCTGTGCTTCGATCGGTTTAAGTGTTACGTACCAGTCATAGCGCGAAAGGCTTAAAAATAACACGGTTATCTGTTCATTTAAACTCCAAACATGGTTGTTTTAATCAAAGGCGGGCTGTGATCGGAGATTCGGGACGATTTTTTTTTTTCTTTTTTTTCTATTTTGATTGACGGTGCGGGAAACGCGAAAGGTGGGGCTTCGGATCCTGGACCGTGGAAGTCGCCTCACGTAAAAGGAAATCCCGCCCCCTTTCCGCTTGTTCTTGTTTTGAAACGATTGGCTGCGCGATTCGACTCTTTTATCTCTGATTGGTCGGCTGTACATGTCGCTCACATGTACTCCAAGAGCATTTCCTGTTTGTTTGTTTGCCCAGATAGAAAAAAAACGCGAAGCTGTTTTAGAAAAGCGAATGATTTTTTTTTTCAGCGTAAAAAATCCTTATCCTAATAAAAGACAACAAAACGGCACATTTTTGTGCTAAATACTACACTACACACGCTGTGGCGTACTTTTATGTGATTTGGGACGTAGCCAAAAAATGTCAGTATGTGGGGAAAAAGTTCGTCTCGTGAGTTTTTTTTCTTTTGATTAAAATACACAAGTTTTAAACAAATGCTGTCTTTAGTTAACAGCCGTTTCGAAAACCCCCAACACACACACACACACACACTGTGGTGTCGGTTTACTCTCTTGAGTAAACAAACTAGTTTGCGGAAACAGCTGCAGGACCCGGATGTGCCCACAGCTCAATACTACAGTACAGACTGAAGTCCCAAACAGCTTTTCGTCCATTAATAAGTTCACATTTCCGCACATATACGCAGGTATACAAAAGTATGTGGACACTTGATCATCACCTGTTTGTGCCTGTTGAATATTCCATTCCAGATTTACTTTAAACTTATGATTACTGTTATTATTAATATTACTACAAACACTTTTCACTCATTGAAACTGGTGGTAAGAGGGTTGTAAGGCCAAGAGTTCGATTCCCAGGGTCGCCCATCTGCAACTGCTGGGCCCTTGAGCAGGACCCTTAACCCTCACATGCTCAGTGGTATAAATAAGATAAATTCTGAATAAAAGTATCTGCCAAATGCTGTAAATGCCATTTATCTATGACAAATATCAGTCTAACCTTTAAGAAACCCTTTAATGGTTCCACATAGTGGGATGTTCAGTAGGAGATGCATGAAACCATTTTTGCTCTTTTGTTTCTTCTTATAACCACAGGGATTGTTTATTATCTATGTTTATTATCAGGTTAGAAAATATGTTTTATTGTTACTTTATTATTGTCTATGTTTATCTATGTTTATTATGTCTTTATTAACTCCATGGTCTGATGTCTGTGTTCCCTTATTTAGGGATATAATTTTATTAATGATTGCAGTGACTCGTGTGTCTGCTTGATGTAAAACTGCTCCTAAAAGGACATTACGTCATCTACTGTCTTTGTATTGCAAATGTTTGACACCACTGGGTTCTCTTTCCACTGTAAAGTTTGACATTCAGCATTTCTTACACGTTTTTATCATCATTTCATTAGTTTGGTCTGAGAAACGAACAAAAATCTGATCTGATATTTTGACTCCTTTTTAGCCACAAAATGTCTCCACAAAATGCACCTAAATAAATAAAGTCACATAGTTGTGGTCTGGGAAAGAACTGTATGTTTATTAGGTTTTTGGTGTATGTTTTTTCTGTGCGACATGCAGAGTTTAATCGTGAAGCCATAAAATAATCCCCAGGCATGAGGCTCGAATAACACACACACAAAAAAAGCAAGGGCACACACAGTAACAGATAGCCGGTGTGTGTTGGTGTGTGTGTGTGTGTGTGTGTGTGGACGAACTGAATGCTCCAAAGCCAAACGTGAATGAACCTCATGGGTAATTCCTTACACATCTGCAGCATCCCCCCCCCCCTATTTATTTCACATGGTACAGTCCAGCCAATCTTTGACAGGCTTAAAAATGACATCATTTCTTCTTCGGCTGATTTGGTGTGTTGAATTTGAAGAAGATGATGTCTCCGTCCTCCACTACGTAGTTCCTTCCCTGCTGTCTGTATTTTCCTGCAGCCTGTCCAGGAATTCGGGGACAAGAAAAAAAACAAACCTTTTAATAATTCTCATTATAGGGACAGACATTTTAAATAAAGTGGATATAGAAACATGTTAATAACATGTTACGACTTTCTTGTTATCCTTTAATATTTTCCAGAAGCGATAAAGTTTGAAATAAAGCTGTGCTCTCACCTTAGCAGCAGTCTCGCTGCCCTCCTCTTTAAAATCTGAAAACTTCATGACTTCAGCCATAATGAAGCCTTTCTCAAAGTCTGTATGAATCTTTCCAGCCGCCTGTGGTGCCTTGGTTGCTTTCTGTAGGTTACAAAAACACAGAAACACAACCAAAATGAGCATCAAATTGAGCATCAGCCCATCAAAAGAGTGCGTGTGTTAATATTTACCCTGATGGTCCATGCGCGTACTTCATCGGGTCCCGCGGTAAAGAAATACTCCAGCTGCAGCGCCGCGTAGCCGTTCTTTATGATCTTGGTCAACACACTGACACACGAACACATTTACAATCAGGTACGTTGACCATGTGGCTTTGTAAAAATATTAACACAGCAATTTGTTTTTTTTTACTATAATGTATCGATATTCCAAAATACTAGATACATATTTAACTGATTCACCTGTGTGTTAGCATTTAATCAAAACCCTCTGCGTTTGTCAAACGACTTCCTCCTCCTGCTCCTGTAGTTGATGACTACACAGAATCAAACATGGCGGAGAAAATAAGGGCGCCTCCAGCCTGTTGTATTTTTTAGCTATTCGTTTGTAATATATTGTATTGTGACCCTTGAATTATGATATGTATCGTATTGTGAGGCCCTCGTCAAAAAACAGCCCTAAATATTATTACATGTGCAAAAATAATAATATTTGACGGTTTTTTTTTCCAGTTTCTGGTTATTCAGCTTGGTGGTGCTGGGAATTGAGCCCACAATCTTCTGATCAGCAATCCAACACCTTAACTACCGATTTACTGTTTCCCTTTAAACTGAACGGGTTGAAATTGGTGGAAAGTTCAATAAGAATAAGAATATTAATGACTTAACGTTATTATAGTTGTTTGATTATAGTCCTAAAAGTGTCACAGCTCTAAATGATTGTGTCACAAACTCCACACTGACCTCTGGGTTTTATTTTCCTCGCAGTACTTCTGTTTCTCCTCGTCACTCATGTCCTGATGTTTGCTCTCAAAACCGCCACTGAAGGGAATGACGAGGGCACCCGGGTCATGGGCGTCTACCCACTCCTTAATCTTCACCAGCCTGCAGGGTAAGACACAGTGATTAATTCTACTAATGGGTGCAGAGTAAAAAGATTCCTTGTGCAGGATGTTCTACTTTCAGTAATGTTGCACTGACGTTTTACAGAACACTGTGCACCCATGAGGACCTTAAAATCTAATCTAATCAGAGACTGTAGCTTCGTACAGGGCAGCTCACTGCTCCAGAAAATATGCCGTTTCATGGCAGGTTTGACTCCCTTTGAGTCGATTCGTGAGTCAATTCATCAAACGGTGAATCCTCTGGGTTTTGCAGAAGCAACCTAAAACACTGCGACTTACCATTTCTTTTTCCTGATGTAATCTTTCTCTGAGAGATTCACCAGGTAGATCATGGGCTTGGACGTCAGGAAGAGGTATTTATTCAACACCTCAATCTAGAAAAATGCAGGGGGGAAAAAACCCAAGAAACATTATTAGTGGTTAGAAAGTGTTTGACACGTATCATAAATCTGGTTGCCTTAAAAAGCCTTAACTCCAAAATAAAATGTCAAAATGAACACCTGAGAATAGAATCATGCATCACAGACCCATGTCGCTTACACACGCTTTAAAATACATCATTTGATTTGGATCATTTTGTTTTATTGGTTGTTTTTAGGCCACAAACAACCCAGACGTTTTAGTCTATTAACTACACAGCATGTGCTGACATGCTGAAAATACCATCACCTCTTTGTCGTTCCATTCGTGATAGTATCGAACGTGTTTCTTCTCGTCGACCACCCACGACTTGATCTTACACATAATGTCCTGTTTGGAAACAAGAGGGAAACAAAGGATTTATTTGTAACTCAAGCAACCCTGACAATCGATCATTTCTTTAAATTCTCTTGATCTTTTGACATATAAGACGTTACAGAACTGAAAACTTTCTCCATAAAAACAGATTTTATTGAAAGCAGGAGGTTTTGGAACTCGATGGCGTAATAGTGTGGATGAAAATCCACAAATCAGGACAAATAAAATGTCCCAATCAGTTATGACCAAAGTGAAGTGATTTGTGAAGCTTCATAATATTATTATTATTATTATTATTATTATGATTATTAATATTAACAGTTACTAATTAGGAAGTGAGATTAATTATTCTCCTTTTTTGTTTTTCGTCCTTTATTTTAATCGTTTCTAAATTTGTTTAATCCGGCTGAACATTTTTATTTATTTATTTATTTATATGTTTGTGTGTGTCGATTCCTCACGTATTCAGGTTTGAGTTTTTTGTCTCCGCCCCTCACGGCCGTTTTCTCCAGCTTGTCTATGATTGGCCCGATCATCTCCTCGTCCTTCATCCTAAGCTCCTCGTGGATGATCTCAATGTCCCGGACCGGATCTACGCAGCCCTCCACATGGATGATGTCCTCATCCTCGAAAGCTCCTGCACAGGCAGAACATCTGGATGAATGGGACACGTCTGATGTTTGCGTGACTTTCCTTGGGATTCAGCACAACAGACTCACGTGTCATGTGAAAGATTGCATCACAGGCGCTGATGTGCGAGAGGAAGGCGTTTCCTAACCCTTGTCCGGCGTGAGCCCCCTTTACCAGCCCGGCGATGTCCACTACATTTAGAAAGGCTGGGACTTTACTGCACGCACACACGAAAACAAAACTAAACAAAAACACCAGGTGTAATAACATGTGATTAAGAAAAAAAAAGAGCAGGAACACTCATAACAAAACACGTGGCATTTGGTTCCAGCGTTTTCTCTGCTCAATGTTTTTAAACGATTTGAACATCTGTTTTACATCGAGATACCTGGCAGGCTTGTGGTACTGGCACAGAAAGTCGAAGCGCTCGTCTGGAATTGGCACGCGACTCTCGTTCGGGTCAATGGTGCAGAAGGGAAAATTCTCCGCCGCCGCCTGGCTCTTCGTCAGCACGTTGAAGAAGGTCGATTTACTGGAAACGACAATGACGCAAGGCACCGAGTTAGCAGCACGTTAGCAGATATTTACCAGTGATGCTCTCTCTCTTTCTCTCTTTCTAAATAAGTATACACACACACATACAGGAGCACTGCTAGCAATGCTTGAGCTTTAAGAAAGTATATAAGGTTGGGATTTCTTTCACACCCATTCTAGACCAAACATACTATTACCATTAGTATTAACTGCTAGTATGGTTAATAGTCATGAAACAGATTTCCCGAAGTGCGTAAGCCTTTATATTCCTTCTAACTATCCCCTAATACAGCGGTGTTCCTCTCTCTCTCTCTCTCTCTCTCATTAAGCTATAACTCTATTTATACTATTCTCCCTCAGCCTCGCTGATCGCATCCCTGCCCTGCGTGAGCGGTATGGTTTTATCGGGTGTGTTTGTTTTAATGATATGCGAAAAAACTAGGATGTAAGACAAAGACTGGTAAATCTGAGTATACAGCTTTTTAACACTCCATAACACACGTTATTTATTTATATACGTTTTATTTATTTGTCTTTTCTAATGCTCGCAAAATTAAAAAATAAAATACTAGTAACCCAAAATACAACATCCTGGCCGTAACCGTGACGACTGTCTGAGTCTAAGTCTGGTTTCCAGGCGACAGGAAACATCAAAGTGAAAAAAAAGCTGTTACAAAGTGGTTTTAATGAATTTCATCTACGGACAAAACAACTAATTTGAAAAAAACCTATATTTTTATCTAATTATAAATTATGCCAGCGAATTTAATTAAGTTGAATGGTACATTAACTAAGTTTCTTAATATTTAGATGTCGAGTCATCGAGTCTGGACCATAATTTTAGGATTCATATCAAAATAACTTCAATAACTTCAAACTTCGGCGTAAAAATCAAATGTATTGATGGCGCAGAAGCCGACAGAAATCTCAAACACACACACACAGACACAGACACGAAACACACCCCACGTTCGGTAATCCAACGATCCCGATTTTGAGCGAGGTCCCGAATCGTCCGATGAGAGGGGGCGGCTTTGGTCCATCTCCTCCCTTCTTCGGGGGCATCTGGGGGAAAAAAACGTGTATATAATTAAATAGGAACACAAGACGCTAATTAATTTCTCTCGACATGATGTAAACACCTTTTTGGGAGCCATGACTGAAATTTGTCAGTACTTTTTCTGTCATTAATCGAAATTATTCACAAGTAGACCATTTACATGGTTAAATAACAAGTAAGAGTGAGTCTTTCTTTCTCTCTTTCTTGCTGGTCATTTCAGCATAGTGAAGCCACATGATGCCCAAAATAACCTGGTGTAAGATGACCAGGCTGGCCTGCTTAGCTAAATATAACACCTCTATTTCATTAATAACACATATTATTAACTTTAATGTCACTGCCAAACTCTCTCTCTCTCTCTCTCCTCCGTGTCCCTGTCAGATCTTTCCATCTAATATGACTCGAGTCGTTCCCTCAGCCAGTTCCATTCATTTCTACACAGTTAGCATGATTAGCTTTTTAGCCACCGTGAGCTCTAAAACATAAAATATCGGATATGTTCTGAAAATAAAAGCTGCGTACGAGGTTATTTTAACAATGTTTATATTTATATCACCTTAAATTAAAATTGCGTCTGATTATAAAGCAGGAATTTCACTGTGTTGGACGGCTCACGTTTGCACACCCCGGACGACGGCACGAAAAGAAATCCGGAAGTAGAAAACGGTCAACTCTTTCGATTGGTCAGAAAAGCGAGTGACGTCACTCGCGATAAATATGTTTTAGTCGCTGGGTGGATTTTAAACGGAAAAACTCCACAAACGCACGAGTTTCTATTAATTCGTCTTTTTTTCCGTTGTTCGTGAACTTTAAGTATTTTAAAATTATTTCTAGATTCGATTAAAGCGAATAAAATTCGTATTTTAATTGCGTGAAACTAAAACTATTCTACAGAATCATTAAAGCGACGTGGGAATCGGTTTAATATTTCACATCCGGGTATTTTTTGAAGCCTGGCGCTCATACACTTAATATAAAAGCAGAGCACGTGCAGTATTACTACATTAAATTTATTATTATAACAATAAGCACTCTCTATAAATAAGGATAAACACGCAAAGGGCGTTGAATACTTTTGTTTAATAAAAAATGTATTGTAGTTATTGCCACAAAGCGTTGCTTTCAAAATTATTGGCACCCTTTACATGTAAATGTAATAATGAATGTAATGCCTTTATTTGATCATATATACTTTACAGCACAGTAAAATTCTTATCATTATTAGACTGTAAAAATCTGCTGTGGAGAGAAGATGACAACATTAAAAACCTCCTACAAGATAAAAGAACAATTTAATAGCGCGCAAAGCCTTTTTTTGTACCTGCTTGTAGATATTCTTGTATGTTTTTTTGCCCCTAGGTGACACTTACACCCTTTTGAGAAACATTAACACTAAAATTTCCTGAGATCTGGAAAATAAAGCATGATTTATAATATAATAGTAATAATAATAGTATAATAATATATAATTAATAATAATAATAGTAATACAAGTTTGCACTTATTCTAAAAATTAAATTAAAAAATAACTCTTTTCGTAGGAGTAAAGATAAATATCTTATTCGTTGATTTCATCACAAAAGTTTATTATTGTGGCCAGTTAATTATACAAAATACATCAGCTTTATCTGGTTGAATAAAATATTTGGTCTATTCTTCTTCCTTCATTGTTTTTGTTCCACTATGCAGAACAAAATCTCTATTTACGATGTAGTCGTAATACAATTCTATTATTCTGAATGTGTTGTGTTTCAATTCATAGAACCAGCAGACTGTAATGTGGCATTTTTATTACATAATTTAATAAACTTTCTTTTACATGAACAAAAATGTTCACAGATTCAGGAATTGGCTTATTGAAAAAATCTTTAGCTCACATAAACCAATACAAACCGGGTGCATCTTCATATCACAAAATTGATGTAATTAAAGTTTTTACAGTTGCAAAATGCGTGCAAAATCAGGCAAGCGAACGTTGGAGAGTGGAGCAGCAGGTCAGCCGCATTTCAATAGACCAAAGCAAACAGAAAACAACCCTGATATAAGGAAACATCAAAAAATCTGAAATGGGAATTGCATACGTTTGTTATTAAAGCATACAAACACACCGCGCTACTATACTGCTGTATAATAGACCCACAGGTACACCCACAGAGTCACAATACAATCGCAGATCTGCAACATTTCATCATTAATAAAGCATTAAGGTCTGACTGTACATCATCACGTCCCCGCAGGTTCATCAAAGTATTTCGAAAATCCCATTATGTAGGAATTTTAGTGCTGGGCGATGTGGCAAAATATGTAATCTTGATATTGATGTTTTCCATATCGATCGATAGCGATATATATATTTTAATAGAAAATTGTTAAAACTGCCAATTTTAAAAGAGAATCTCAACAACGAGGGTTCATTAATTCTGGTTTAAAGTGTAGTTTAGTAAGAATAACCACCTGCTCCTACAAGCTGTCTGTTTGGTGTAATGAAGGGCCATGTTTGACTGGACTCGACATACGACTTAAGTGCAGCAGTTTTTCTGTTGTTGTGTTGAGTTTGTCTCGTGTCAGCAGCACAGACTCGCATTCTGAGCTCAGCTTTTCTATCTATTACATCTATATTCATTATTATTTTCAGCATCAATTCACAGGCTCCAGAAACAGCAGGAGTTTCACCTCGAACATAACCTGAAAATTTATTGAACACCAATAACAGCTTCATGCAACAAATGGCAACAATAAACACTTCAGTCAAAAGTTTTATTAAGTAAAGGAAGCCTGGATTCTCCTTGACCTTTTTTTTTAATGGCACGGCATAATAAGGATTGCAATTTCCGTTGGAAGACGAAGTCGTCATGTTTCACTTGACACGTCTTTGTCTTTTGTTGTACACGTGACTTGTTTAATGGCGGTGCTTTCGTCTTTGACCGCGCTTACCGTAGTAGCCGTTTAACAAGCAACCGGCAGCACACCTGTCAATCAAAGCAAGGATTCACCCACAGATCCCGAGAGAGATTCATTTGATCCACTAAAAGAGGGAAAAAAGAGGAAAGCAGAGACAGAGATGTGTTATAAAGTGCATGCACCAGAGTCTGTCAGCGAAGTGGCGGCGCAGCAAGGAGTGGAGTGAAGTGAGGAGTGAGCATGGAGTGAGGTTTAAGTGAGGAGTGGTAGTCAGAGTGAGCATGAGGAGAGAGCATGGAGTGAGGTTTAAGTGAGGAGAGAGCATGGAGTGAGGTGTAAGTGAGGAGTGAGAGCATGGAGTGAGGTGTATGTGAAGAGAGAGAGCATGGAGTGAGGTGTAAGTAAGGAGAGAGAATGGAGTGAGGTGTAAGTGAGGAGTGAGCATGGAGTGACATGTAAATGAGGAGTGAGCATGGAGTGAGGTGTAAGTGAGGAGAGAGCATGGAGTGAGGTGTAAGTAAGGAGAGAGAATGGAGTGAGGTGTAAGTGAGGAGTGAGCATGGAGTGAGGTGTAAGTGAGAAGTGAGCATAGAGTGAGCGAGGAGCGGGGGGATGAAAATCCGGAGCGGAGCTGGAGTGGAGTGATTATTCATTGCTTTGAGAGCGAATGTGAAATTTTTGCTGCTTCACTCCGCTCACATACTCTGGCATGCGCATGGACAGAGAAAAAAAAAAAGAGTAAGAAAGCAATGCATTATTGTTCACGGTGTATAAACTGAGCATATGCAATGAACACAATAATGCATTTCTGCATGCGCGCAACATCCCGCGGAGTTATTAATCCATGAAGTGGAGCAGAAGAGAGAACAGACTGAACCTGGAATGCTTCATCAGTCTAAAATATCTTCTCACACGTATACACACCTTCTCCTGTGCACGATGTCCTGCACACACTGATTCTTATGATAGCGGACAAACTGGGTGCAAGTCAGCCGGATCTCCTCAGGAGCGCTAGATGGAGCTTGTCCCGTTTCCTGCACGCCGCCCAACAGTCCCGCCAGCCTATGAAATCATTTATAAATCACATCATATTTCCACATCACATAAATGATGTTTTTTGTCGCCGTGGTAACGTTCTTAACACCCACCTCTGTTTAAAGGGCAAAACGATGAGCCGCTCATCCAGTCCAAATATCCCGAAAGATATTAAACCCTGCACGAGACGTTAAGCAGTTAGAAATTACTAGATGCGTGTGTGTGTGTGTGTGTGTGTGTGTGTGTCCACACCTGTCCATAATTGGCCACAGCACAGAAGAACTGGAGTTCAAGGTAAAGTCGTCCAGGATCCCTGTTTAAAAGCCACCAAAGGCAGCTGGACAGATTCTACAGTCACAATAAAGAGGACAGATTTTAATTAAAATGAACTGTATTATAAATTTAGACTGAGAGAGAAATATTTTATTATTATTAGTCATCAGAGGTGTGTATTAATGCGTCATATTCACTTAAGTGGATTTTGGTAAAAATGTCCTTTTAATAGTCGTTTAACTTTATTACTTATTTTTACTCGAGTTCATTTATAATCACGGAAATTTACGTTTATTTCTCTACATTTGACGTCGTTCCTTCGTTACTATTAAATATTAATGATGTAATTTTAGTAATTCGTTTCCGTATAATGGGATGTCGAGTCTGGCGATAGACTGCAGTCGTCTGAACTGAAGTTCGTACGCGGAACACGGTTGTTTATTAAAACTCGTAAAATATAACGTAAGATGGAGAAGAGCAGAGGATGTCAGTAGAGACAGAAACACACATGACCTCAACATTCAATCAGTTTATACACTCCAATCAGAGAAACACACAGTTCTATAATGTGATGTTCTTCTATGTGACCATAACATGTGATCAGTGTAGAGGAGCTCCATCTCCAACCTGAGGAAACATCTAACAGTAAGTTTTTATGATAACGACTATTAGATGGTGATTCTGTAACTATGGACACTTTAATCTTACTGTAAGTTACAATAAAAGATAAAATCTCACACACTCGCCGCTTTTAACTCTTTTATGTAGTTGTGATTGTTCAGGATTTTCCATTCATTTTAATCAGAAGGAATCTCATCATTCCAGACTTTATTACTTTAAACATTAATACTTGTACTTCAGTCATTGTTTTTATAAATGCCCTACCCACCTCTGATTAGTGATATAATGATGTATACGAGTATTTAACGGGCAGTAGGTAAGAGGTGAGGGTGCGAGTTCAGGCAGGTTGGAATGGGTGGAGAAACGTGTCAGGGGTGACATGTGACAGAAGAAGATCAGTGAGATGGATAGTGGAAATATCGCTAGGAGGATATTAGACATAGAGCTGCAGGCAGAAGAGGCGGAGGGATAAATGGGTTGGATTTCCAGCAACACAAAGTTACCACCGCTGGGCCCCTGAGCAAGGCCCCTAACCCCCAATTGCTCAGGTGTATAAATGAAATAAATGTAAGTTGCTCTGAATAAGGACGAATACATATATAAGTGAAAGAAACCACTTGAAGACATGCTATAGCTGGAAAATAATAAACTACATGGAGGAAACAGTTACTCTGCATCCTCACACCCTGCTGACGTTGATGATTTTTATTACCCCCACATGCCCCCCAAATTGGTCTATTCCTGATTTATCGTATCTGATTAGTCCCTTGCAAGTTTCACAAGGAATGACTCGGTCTAAATTGTAATTATTTTACCAAAATTGCTTATTAAAATGTGTGTGGGGTTTTGTGTGTGAGTGTGTGTGTGTGTGTGTTTGTGCTGGAACTGACTGCGAGCAATCCAACAATGAGCAGCAGACAGAGCAGCACATGGCGTTCCACCTGTCTCTCCTTCTGCACACTTGCACATGTGGACG